>JAOUQW010000010.1:2234330-2249423 GCA_028565825.1 Olivaichthys viedmensis | reverse complement strand
CTCAGTGAACAAAGCTTTATGTATTGCTCTTCTGATGGTGTGCTCACTTTTGGTCTGTGCCTGATCGTGCTTTGGATTCGACTGATCCAGTTTCACCAAAGCGTTTTAGAGTGCCGTACAGTGGCAATAAAAAAAATCCCAGATTTTCAATGTGGTCTCAGACTCCACTGTATATCATTTAGCTTAGTTTGAGGCATTTAAGGCATCCTTACCAAATAGAATTATATTACCCAATTGACCAGCAGTTTTGCTTTCACCTAGCAATTATTTCTTGAATATCACACTCATACCTTCAGATGCATTATTGCACCTTTTGTTTGGCCGAGAATTGCAGAAATAGTTGGCCTAGGTTGGGTTTGGCTTAGAACTACAGCTCTTTGGTTGACTGGAGTTTAGTTTTTTTTTGTCTAGCTGTAGAATGCAGACACATTCCCATCATGAGTGCAGTCTGCTCTTGCAGGCCATCTATCTGAGATGAAAGCAAAAGAGTTAGTTGTGCAAAATTATTTCTCCGCTTGTGATCTGTTCCTCCCGCCTTGTTGTTTCTTTCCTCAAACATATATGACCTGCCATATTTTTCTACTTCCCCCTTTTGTCATTTTCATTTCATCCCTGGCCAAATCCTTGCTCGCTCCCTCTTCTGCGGTTTCTTATGCTTGCTGCAGAGTGTAGCTTTACACCCGTCCAGTTAGTGCGCGTGTGTATATGTGTGTGTGTGTGAGTTTGTTTTTCCGTGGAAAATGAATAAGGGCACAAAGAGACATGCTAACCATACACACATGGCACACACAATGACTTCATCTACGGACTTCCTCCAGAACCGTGCTCAATAAACATTTTCATAAAGAAATATACTATTTCCTCTTACTTTATATATACAGCATTAATAGGCATTTTCATTGTGAAAGACGTTAAGTGTCACTGTATTTGGACCCACAGCTGTCTAATGAATGAAAGTCCAGATAGTCCAGTTTCGATACGTGTTTATGTGCTTCCTTTGGATTCCTTGTGGAAAAGCACAAGACTACACAGCAGCTACATTTCTTCATAGACTGTGCTCTCACTGCAAAACACACTCTTGAGCAAATGCTCAAGCAAAAGCAGTCTGCAAAAAAAACAACGTGAGCTAGAGTACAAACAGGTGAACTGTGTTGTCTTGGAGAGGAAATGAAGAAAACAGTCCATGTATATGACCGGTAATGTATTGCTTTCTTCTGTTTATC
Organism: Olivaichthys viedmensis; assembly: GCA_028565825.1. NCBI lineage: Eukaryota > Metazoa > Chordata > Actinopteri > Siluriformes > Diplomystidae > Olivaichthys > Olivaichthys viedmensis. The sequence continues at coordinate 2,248,200 of JAOUQW010000010.1, read as the reverse complement.
TGTTTCATGTCAAGCCATCACCAGAACTGCAGTACACCTCTATAGCCTAAAACATCTGTCGATATCCAACATTAAATTTATAAAACATTGTTTTTTACTTTTTTTGTGGCCTGCTCTATTCATCTAAGCTTCTACTTGATTACAATATTATAACCTGAATTGATGGAAGCAGCAAGAATGGACAGAGTTAAGATCACGTGAAAAACAAAAGTAAGAAAGCAAGAAAGAAAAAAGGAAGAAAGAAAGAATAAAAAAGCAAGCAAGAAAGAAAGAGAATAAAAAAGCAAGAAAGATAGAATAAAAAAGAAAGAGAGAAAGAAAGAATAAAAAAGAAAGAAAGAAAGAAAGAATAAAAAAGCAAGCAAGAAGGAAACTGTCATGGTCGACCCCGACACCACTGTCACACACACACACCCCGCCACCAGAGGTCTCCATTGCCCGAGTATTGAACACACCTGACAATCATTACTTCCGCATCACCTGAGCGCTTAAATACCCCGGACATACATACACTCACTGCGAAGTATTGCCGCTATCTGATGGTTGACAATTCTGAGCGTTATTCCGGCCTGAGTTCTGGTTTTGACCCCCGCCCGTCCTTTGGTTTTTGCTCTTTGTCTTCCCCTTTGGATATCGCTGTTTTACGGACTGATTTCCTGGTATTCGGACTATCTGCCTGGCTCATGATAACGAACTTGAACTTCTCTGTGTTTTTGAAAAAACTGCATTTGGATCCAACCTGTGGTTTCCTTGCCTTCCGTTACAGAATACTTCGCCTCTGCATGGATCCAGCAGAGCTCGAAGCCCGCCTGACTCAGCAGGAGAAAAGGCTGGACAAAATGCTCCAGCTTTTGCAGGCGCACTTCCAGCCGCCGAATGAAGCACTCCCCAGCGCTGCGATTTCGGCAGAGCCTGCGCCAACTAGCCAGAGAGCCGCAGCGGCCGCAGCTCCATTCATCGCGCCACCGGAGCGGTACGACGGCTCCCCGGATCAGTGTCAGGGTTTTTTGATGCAATGCTCGCTGTACATTCAGCACCATCCCGAGATGTTCCAAGCAGAAACTGACAATATCCATTTTGTGATCTCGTTGCTCATCGGGAAGGTGCGAGACTGGGAAACTTCATCAGCGATAAGCTGACCAGCAAACTCTCCAACCCCACCATGAATCTGTCTTCTCCACTCAAGGTCACTGCCCTGGACGACCGCCCTCTCGGCAATGGAGGGGTTCATCACCAAACGGTCCCGCTACATCTCCGCATGGGGCTGTGTCACGCAGAAATCCTGTCCCTGCTCATTATCCCCTCACGTGAAGCATACATTATCCTGGGATATCCGTGGCTAACCCTTCATGACCCTGTCATAGTGTGGCGTAAAGGGGAGATCGCACAGTGGAGCCAGCACTGCCTATTGCATTGTGTACAGCTGCCATGCCGCAGCACCACCATCGAAAGCCCCAATGTTTCAGTCTCATAGGCCGTTCCTCCTCAGTATGCTGACCTTGCGGAGGTGTTCAGTAAGCAGCGGGACACCTTGCTGCCGCCCCACCGTGAGGGAGATTGTGCCATTGACCTCCTGCCAGGCACCATGCCTCTCTGGTGCTGAGTGTACCCCCTTTCAGGCCCCGAGCAGGCTGCCATGATAAAATACATAGAGGAGGCACTTCAACAGGGGTTCATACGCCCCTCAACCTCACCTGCGGCGGCCAGCTTTTTCTTTGTGGAGAAGAAGGGAGGGGGACTACGGCCATGGGGGCTGAATGCCGTCTCTATCAAGAACAGGTACCCTCTACCTCTGATCCCGGCGGCAGTAGAGCACCTGCACGGGGCTCGGGTATTCATCAGGCTCGACCTGCGCAGCGCCTATAACCTGATCCGTATCCGGGCTGGTGATGAATGGAAGACTGCCTTCCTGACCACCAGGGGGCACTACAAATACCGGGTAATGTCGTATGGACTGGCGAACGCCCCCTCCGTGTTCCAGGCTTATGTGAACGATGTTCTCAGGGACATGATGGACAAATGGGTGGTCGCCTATATCAACAACATTCTGGTATATTCAGTCAGCAAGGAAGAGCATGTGTCCCATGTCCGAGCCATCCTGCGCCGACTGCTGGAGCATCGACTCTTCGTCAAATTGGAGAAGTGCGATTTTCACCGTTCCAGCATCTCCTTCCTGGGCTACAGGATCTCACCCTCCGTGGTGGCTATGGACAATGCAAAGGTGCAGGCAGTGGTACTATCGTCGGTTCATCTGGGAGTTTAGCTCAGTCGCCGCCCCCCTCACCCAACTCCTCAAGGGGAAGCCACGATCTCTCCAGTGGTCCCCTGAAGCCATTCAGGCCTTCGAACTCCTCAAAACACGCTTCAGCACGGCACCCCTCTTGCGCCACTCTAACCCCAAAGCACCTTTCATTGTGGAGGTGGATGCCTCCAAATCCTGGGTGGAGGCGATTCTGTCTCAAGGGGTGGGTTCCCCTCCGCGCCTCCACCCTTGCACCTTCTATTCACACAAGCTGTCCCCGGCCGAACAGAATTACGATGTGGGCAACAGGAAGCTCCTGGCAATCAAGCTAGTGTTCAAAAAGTGGAGGCACTGGCTCGAAGGGGCACAGCACCCCTTCTTGGTCCTCACGGTTTCTAGGAATCTGGAGTATGTGAAGGCCACCAAAAGGCTGAACCCTTGGCAAGCCCTCTGGGCAGTGTTCTTTACCCGATTCGAATTCTCTCTGACCTACAGACCAGGTTCCAAGAACACCAAGGTGGACACCCTATCACAAATACATGAAGGGGAAGCAGCGCCCCTCACTCCAGAGCCCATCCTCTCTCAAGCTTGAATTGTGGCCCCTGTCCAGTGGGACATAATGGGGGAAATCAATAGAGCCAGTGTCGCAGACCCGAGTCACCCAGGCTGCCCGGCCGGGAAGGTTTATATCCCCGCACTCCTCCGGCAGTGGGTCTTCCAGTGGGTCCACACCTCCCAAGCCTCAGGACACCCTGGGGTCGGCCGTACGCAGAGGCTGATGTGGAAATGCCTTCTGGTGGCCCACACTACAATGGAAAGTCAGGGATTACGTGGCCGCCTGCTCCATCTGCGGCCATTCCAAGTCGGATCGGCAATGGCCAGTGGGGCTTCTGGTACCCTTGCCAATCCCCCAATGACCCTGGTCCCACATTGCCCTGGACGTTATGACGGACCTACCACTGTCCCGAGGTCACGCCACTATCCTGGTCATCGTGGACCGTTTCTCTAAAGCCTGCCAGCTCGTGCCCCTGCCTAAGCTACCCACCTCCTTCGAGATGGCAGAGCTGCTCTTTGAACACGTGTTCCGGCCCTATGGGCTCCCAGAGGACATCGTCTCCGATAGGGGGCCCCAATTCATGTCCCATGTCTGGAGCGCTTTCTGTGGGGTTTTAAATGTCAACATTAGCCTGACCTCTTGCTACCACCCTCAGGCCAACGACAAGTGGAGCGGCTCAACCAGGAGATCGGCCGTTTCCTCTGCACATACTGTCACAACTCCCAGGAGGAATGGAGCCGGTTTCTTCCATGGGCAGAATATGCCCAGAACTCCCTGACTTCCGCATCCACAGGGATGACTCCCTTTCAATGCATCCTGGGGTTTCAGCCACCCCTGTTCCCCTGGTCAGGGGAGCCCTCCGAGGTACCGGCCGTCGACGACTGGATATGATGGCGCGGCCGCCCACGTGCGCCTCCAATGTGCCATCCACCAGCAAAGGGTCCAAGTCAATCGCCGACGTCGACCCGCACCACCCTACCACCCGGGGCAATGGGTATGGCTCTCTACCCAGAATCTGAGACTAAATTACGCCAAATTACTCCAACTCCTCATACATACACTTACTGCAAAGTTTTGCCGCTATCTGATGGTTGACAGTTCCGAGCGTTATTCCAACCTGATTTCTGGTTTTGACCCCTGCCCGTCCTTTGGTTTTTGCTCTTTGCCTTGCCCTTTGGATATCGCTGTTTTACGGACTGACTTCCTGGTATTCGGACTATCTGCCTGGCTCACGATAACGAACTTGAACTTCCCTGTGTTTTTGAACAAACTGCATTTGGATCCAACCTGTGGTTTCCTCGCCTTCCGTTACAGAAACAAAGAAAGAATGAAAGAAAGAATAAAAAGCAAGAAAGAGATAAAGAAAGAATAAAAAAGCAAGCAAGAAAGAAAGAATAAAAAAGAAAGAAAAATAATAAAAAAGCAAGCAAGAAAGAATAAAATAGAAAGAAAGAACGAAAAAAGGAAGAAAGAAAGAATAAAAAAGCAAGCAAGAAGGAAAAAGAAAGAATGAAAGAAAGAATAAAAAAGAAAGAAAGAAAAAAGGAAAGTCTGATAGGATTAGACAGTAGTTTCTGGACATTGTTCATTATTCCTGCTTTATATGAAATCATTTTAGGTCAGCACACACGCACGCACGCACGCACGCACACACACACACACACACACAGGAGATTGTTTAAAATTCTAACCCAATTAGCCACTTTCCCTCCCACTTCCTCTCTCTAGCTCTCTCCTCTCCTGTTTATTGCTGCCCTTTTTTAGCTGTTTGCTCAAAAAAGCTGCATTCCAGAGCTCACTGATTTTGGCAGATGCATCATATGACTGTGGGGCTTTGAATTCCTGCTCTTGTGCAGCTCTGCCCGTAATCTCTCTCTCTGTATATCCGTGTGCTCCACTGACACTTGCCATTCAACCCTAACATAGTGAGGCAAGGGCCAATAACACATGCCCAGTCTCACACATGTTCATCATAACGCAGACGTTCAGGGCCCCCTTCCGCTGCCCTCCTAATGCCAGGGTCTTCTGCCAAGCCTTTGATTATACCCAAGGCCCGCCATGTCAATCCCATCCGACGAGGACCCTTTGATTCATTGTTCCATGACCAATATTCGCAAGTTTAAAAAACAAAAACACCCAAACACAGCTGTGTAGATGAAATGTCAAACGAGATTCCAAATGAATTGCTGGTAATTATTATATTTCCCTCCAAGCTCGGACAATCTGGCTCCCATTATAGGCTCCTGCAGAGAGAAATAGAGAGACAGGGAGAGAAAGAGACAGGCAAACATGCGGCCACACCTTCATTATAAAATTACTGCTTTTTCTACATGCTTACTCTCTGAAACATGTAAAATGGTGAATATTTAATGTTATAATTCTGGTGTTGGCTTACACACACATAAATACAGATCCAGCAAGCCTCCAGATGTTCAGTGTGTATATACAGCCCACTCAGAAATCTTCTTGTGTCACTGTTTAATGGAACATTACCAATGTGGCCATGCATTTGTCCATGGGCTGTGCTTAACTACGTTCCAGTCGGCAGAAGTGATGATGTTGGATCATAATGGATCATAATGTCAGCCGTGCTGCTGCAGAATGTTTCATGAAACTTTGATTATAACTGTCTCTCAGAGTGAGGGTTCATGGGTCAGATTCAGGGCTTTATGCTCTCAACATTCCTGAATTCTCCCAGCAGGGGGTATTTCAGAGCCTTTAATTGGGCTTAATAGGTGCTGTGTTTAGGCCACTGCTCAGTTGAACGATGTGGAACCAAGTTAAACTCATGTCCAGGTGCATCTCGCTCTGTATTTAAACCATGCTGACGTAAAGTGAGATGGGGAAACAAGGGAAAAGATCCTTCTGTGTGTTCAAGTTCATGTACTAATTTTCTGTTGTTGTCGTTGTTGTCGTTGTTGTTGTTGTTGAGAATGTCATTTCAGGTCATTGAGGCTATGAATGGATAATTTGAAAAGGGGAAAACTAACAAAACTGATTTCTGGCTAAATGAATTTTCATTTTGCTATTTTGACAAGGGAGTGTTTGGTGTTAAAGGATTTTGCACACAGACCCTTCATAGTATAACTAAAGAGATTTATGTCAACCATTACAGGTTGGTGGACTACTACAAAAAATACCCAAAATATATGAAAATATATATACGAAAATATAGTATACTATAGTATACCATAAGTATACTACTTTATATAGTATCCATTCACTAGTTCTATACTTGCTTCGGACTAAATTTGGACAAAAAGAACACTGGCCATATATGTATTACTTTACTTAAAGGTAACCTACATATTTACTTTAGAGTACACTTTGAGAGATTTACAAAACCATTAAATCTTTCTAGTTCACCACATATTACATGAAAGCTACCAATCTGGGAGGATTCCTCTGACATATGAGAAGCCGCTTCATCTTCATCGAATGCTGCTCATGTAACTTCATAGGACATCTGAATTGACAAGGGAGAGTGGAAGGCCATCTCTGGCATCATCGGGATTCGAACATGTGATCCCCAAACCCAGGCAGTGATGGCTCAGTGATTAGGGCACTGGGCTACTGCTCAGAAGGTCATGGGTTCAAGCCTCAGCACCGCCAAGCTGCCACTGTTGGGCCCTTGAGCAAGGCCCTTAATGCTCCAAGGGCTGACCCTGTGCTCTGACCCCAGCTTACCAACATGCTGGGATATGTGAAGAATGAATTTCACTGTATATGTGACAGTAAATAGCAGTTTGTTCTGTCTTTTGTTCACTGGTTAGTTTCATGAGTCAAGTCAAGTCACCTTTATTTCTATAGCACATTTAAAGACAACAAGTGCTGAGCGGTAAAATCAAGTTTGTGTGAATTTAAATAAAGGGGGTGTGAAATCTCGTCTACAACTACAATTTAAAACGCAAGATAAAAATGTATTCTGAGCATATTGTGTCATACTGGATTTAAACATGCTCACATAAAACTTAACTTTTGGCAGATAGTCTACTTATCTTCAAGTGTACATAGAAATGCCAGTAGATAAAAAGGAAACTGTAAGTATACTTGTCATTTCTCTCCAAGTATACATTAGTATGCTTGTTGTAAACCTGGATAAACATGTAGTATACCTGAATGAACTTTTTTCGTAAGGGTTTTCTATTGATAGATCAAAATAAGCGATAATGAGAAATCACTGTGCAATAAGCAGTACCACGTGAGCTTACTGAACTACCAGTTAGCACAGGATTAGCACACAGCACACAGTCAGCATCTTTTCTGCTGACATCTTCTAACTGCATACCTATCAATTACCACAGACATATTTCGGTGGCACACGTCCATATACATACACCATTTCAATGGCTTCACTGCGGCAGAGGAATGATGAGCATTTTGGAAGGCCCACCCAATTGTTTATAAGAGTGGGGGCATCCGCATGCTATAGCTCGCAGGTCCTGTTCCAGCAAGTGTGTGTGTGTGGGCATGTGTGTCTCGGCTCGTCTTCGCTCCACTGCTGGCATTCGTGCAGGCAGACACGGTCAGATTGGATTTTACCAAAACCATGATGGGCAAAGGAACCACAAATCTCTCTGCCAGCGAATACCAGCAGCTGGGACTGGCAGGGAAACGCTTTTCCCGTCACGCGACTCAGCTCCTTTCATCACAGACAATGGTTTCCCCTTAGTGGGGAGTGGCAGATCGGAACCTGAGCTCTGCCTTCAGAAACATTCATACCACCTCATCAGCCATGGTGCTGTGTGTCATTCACAAGCGTTCTCGCAGGCCAGAACTCGTGAGCAGCGAACGCAGAGAAGACTGTGTAAGTTAGTGTATCCACACCAGAAGGCCTCCTTTAGTATTCCAGCTTTGAGGATGATGGATTTTACAGCTCTGCAAGGTCTTCTGGTCACTGGTGCTCATGGGAACTGTTGAGGCTTTGTTTTGCTCTTAATATTTTGGCTGGTGCTTCAACACACAAACATGTGGCTGGCATTGCAGCATGGCTCAGACGTTTGCTATTCTAATAATGGGCCTCAAGCTAAGCAACCTCAAAAAAAAAGAAACAAACCAACCATACACTTAAAGCCTCTGCTTTCTCTTAAGTGCTTCTGAATGTAGAGTAGAACAGTGTGGAGCCGATGCAAACCTCTAGAACAATGTCAAGATTTCAGCTGAGGGATGCTACTAAAATCATCTCAAGCGTATATAAGCTTATATAATTCTCACATACGTATGTTCTTTACATATTGATATTGAGAAAACTACTTTACACACAAGAGATTAAACCAGATAAGGTTACATTGTAGATGAAACAAGAGCAGCATATTGTTCTGAATAAATAGTTGGGAAATCAAATTTAATATATTTTCTGTCTGATTGTTAGTACTTGTGACTTCATCATAAATCTGCACAATCTCAAAAAGGTGACTGCAGTGTATATATATGTGCGTGTGTGTGTGTGTGTGTGTGTGTGTGTGTGTGTGTGCGCGCACGTGTTTTTATATCTTGGTGGGGACCCCACAAGGATATAACTATCTGATAGTTTTGATCTTGTGGGAACATCTGGCTGGTCCCAATGAGGAAAACTGCTTTTTTACAAAAACTGCAGCTTTTATAAAAAAAAACTAAAAGAGGGTTGGTACTAACACACACACACACACACACACACACACACATACACACACACATACACACACACACACACACACACACGCAAACACACACACACACACACACGCAAAAACACACACATTTTTCTTTCTATCCTTGTGAGGACCTTCCACTGAGATAATGATTACTATAGCTAATTAATGCCATGCTACACCTACCCCTAACCCTAACATTAACCTCAGTAACTAAAAGAAAATCTTTTGGCCGTTTCAGTTTTTTTAATAAAATCTGCAGTTTATAATCCCGCTATCGGGTGTCACCCAGAAGAGGATGGGTTCCCTTTTGAGTCTGGTTCCTCTCAAGGTCTCTTCCTCATGTCGTCTCAGGGAGTTTTTTTCTCAGTTTTGATCTAGATCTACATCCGCATTTCTGTAAAGCTGCTTTGTGACAATGTCTATTGTTAAAGCGCTCTACAAATAAAATTGAATTGAATTAAATGTTATTTGATCAATTTATGATGAATATTTTCATAAAAAGGTATTTTTTTAGACAGTCATACATTACACGTACACATACATTATAAAACTTGTACTTTGGGATTTTATGTCATTCTCATTTAATCTTGTTATTGCTGATTCTCATTATATGAATTTAAAAAACTGTGATTGTTTCTCTACTCTGATTTATTATTATTAGGCCATTGTTATAGTTATTTTTTAATAACTGATATAGTAGATTTAAATGTGTCAGTAAAACACTTGCTCAACACTGGCAGGTCTTATCTTGGTTTATGATAATTTCTGTCCAACTGTGCATTTTGCCGACATGCCACTGTTAAATATACATCAAGTTTTGTGAAAATTGGTTGAACATAAAACGTGTTACAGCAGGGTAGACCCACATCTCCCCATCGACTTGCATTGGCCTACAATTGACTCTAGCCTCTCCCTGGCTGACAGACTGACATATCATAGCAACTAGCAACAGCGGCTTGTGCGCCGTCTACTGTTTTTCTATTTCAATGGGCAAACAGCTCATTTTATTTCCAAAATTCACTAGCACTACTAAAACACTATGAACATGTCTCAAAATAGACCTATCCTATCAAAAAAAACCAGCTAGTTTGTTTCGTTGTAATTAGTTGATTGGTCTTTGGTTGATAATTAAAGCAGGGTTTTGTTTTTTTTTACATCCTTTCTGTTTTAAATTGAATGGCACATCTTTACTGTATGGAATGTACCTCGGTGTATGCAACAGAAACAAGTAGTTACAAATGTGCTAGAAACAAAAATTCTAATACTGTAAAAATAAAAAAGTATTTATTACTTAGCTAACTGCAATGTATTTGATGTTCAAATTCCCATCCATTTGGTTTTGAACTTGAGTGTAATCAGTTTGGAAATGTTAAAATTTACAAACTGGGCTGTACATTTTTTTATTTTTTTGCTGGTGGTAGAGCAAGTGAAAGATAACTGCAGGAATTGAATGCATTTTGTGCAAAAGCAATGAAAAAAAAAACATTTGGTCCACAGTTTGGTTCACATAGAGAGCTGTTATGCTAACTGTGTGAAGAGTTTTGAAAAAAGTGAAGTTTTTACTGAAAAATGCCAAAAAACAAACAAACCCAAACTACAGTATAGTGGAAAATATTGTGTTTATGTCACCAGGTCTCACAAAGAATCCACAAGAAGGCATTTAAAAAAAGGCTCAGACTTTGTATATTACAAACACAATTTAATGAGAATACCAATCTAACCTCAAATGCTCATGCTATGTGATTTCATCAAAGCATTCAGACAGATTTGATGCCTATCCATCAGGTTTAGGGTTTATCTTATGAGTAAAGTATGTACACGACCACGAACATGTGTCCACACGACACATACACAAACTTAGCATTAACATGTAATGCAGTAGTTTGGAGAGGAATAGGTCATTGTTCTTGTGCTATGCTGTTTGAGGGTTTGGGACTTGTTCAAAAGCCAGACGTGTCCCTTGTAACTATAGACATGCTCTGTAACGTAGCTGCTGCATCGGCCAAACGCAGATATGAAAGGATAAACACAGTATGTCTGTGCTTGTTGGTCAGATACTCTTGAGGGGCTCAGAGTTGGAACTGGCCTCAAGTTTTCTTCCAATTACAAACTTACTTATTCCACTTTAAAAGAACATATGAGTTTGTTGTATCGACTCGTACATGCACTCATACTCAAATATAAAGACTTGCTCTCTCTCTCTCAGTCTCTCTTTTTCTCTGTATGGAAAGAAAAACAGTCCTCCCCAGTAATAATAGAGAGACAGTTCCTGAATCAACATTGCCTGAATTGGGAAAATCTTTAACTGAAGACATTCTATAGATGCATGAAGAAAGGAAAAGGGAAACTATGCTATGCTGATCAACTCCACACACTGTACACAGCTGGCATGGAACGGCACTGCTGTACATTTCTTGAAATCCTGAGTGACTGCATTTTGTGTTATGCCTATTTCCTTGGCTACCTGCTGTATCTTTGCCAGTATGCACATGCACTTATGTGTGTTTGCGTGTGTTTATGAACCACAGCTAATAACCATGTACCCCATGCACAGAAAATGACTTTATGTGTGTGCGCGCGCACGCGTGTGTGTGTGTGTGGTTTGTTACTTTTCCTTCTCTCCACAGTAAATGAGTGTGGTGAGCGTGGCTTTGCTGTCCGTGTGAGAGAGAAATGCCGAGGAGGTGCAGTCAGCCGCTGCCTAATCGTAGTGAGTGTCTCCGTGCCCATTACCAAGCCTGCAATTCTGCTGCCCCACATCCTCTAACGTCACAACTGGCGTCCACGGAGCCAGTTGTGGTCTTCAACAAGGAGGACCGATTTCTGGGGTTTGGAAATTTTAATAATCTACCACCGTTGTATTTTCATTGTGAAATGGTTATTTTAAGGTTTCGTTATGAGTTCCACATGTCATTAGATATAAAGTTCAGCCTCTTTGCATGTGTGTGTGTCTCCGTGGAAGACTTGCTCCCGGCAGCGTGGCTCTGAGTCTGGGAGTGTGATCAGGCTGTGCTTCAGTTTAGTTAATAATAGGCTATGGTAAATCCCAGCAAATTAGTTCCCACAGTGCAGAATAAGGGTTGGTACTAACACACACACACACACACACACACACACACACACACATATTTGTCTTACTATCCTTGTAAGGACCTTCCATTGACATAATGAATACTGTAGCTAGTTAATGCGATGCTACACCTACCCCTTACCTTAACATTAACCCCAGTAGCCAAAAGGAAATCTTTTGGCTTTTTTAGTTTTTTAAATAAAAGCTGCAGTTTATAATCCCGCTATCGGGTGTCACCCAGAAGAGAATGGGTTGCCTTTTGAGTCTGGTTCCTCTCAAGGTTTCTTCCTCATGTTGTCTCAGGGAGTTTTTCCTTGCCACTGGATGTTTGGGATGAACATATTGTAAGTAAGAGTCCTGGGATGGGCACAGGATAGTCTATGAATACAGCAACGGTTCCTAGGAGATGCAAGTCTGCAGTATCCAGGTGAGATTATCCATTTAAGCAGGAAGGTGAGTCCTAGGCATAAACTATTTTTGGGAAGTGTGAGTCTTTAGGGTATTCATATGAGAATATCCACAACTACAAGAGGTGAGTCACAAGTTCAGAAAGCTCCAGATTAAGAAGCAGGAGGAACAGGGCAGGAGCAGGGCGTCAGGTAGGTCTGGATGGCGAGAAGAGCCACAGCAGGAGAAGTCAGTAAATAGTGCTTGTGAGCAAGTGTAAAAATCTGTAAAAAGAAAAAAAAAAGTCCTGTTTTCCCCCTGAGCATAAAGCATGTGTTTTAGCGCTGTTATGCTTGTTATGTTGACAGTGCGTGTAACTGCAGTGTGTATATATACAGTATGTATGTCCTTTGTAACTCTGTGTATGTCTTATAGCTGACCTTAACACCTGACTCATCTGATACACGGCTGTCATGTGGCCACAGCAACCATGGACAGAGTTCAAGGCAGGGTAAGACCATTCTCACTCACAAGTTTCTCCCTTGAACACACACACACACACACACACACACACACACTGTCGTGAGAAGTTAAACCCCTGGACAAAACAACTGATGAGTGTGTCTCGGCTGTCTGCTCCAAATCTGCCCCTTTAGCCCAGAGGAAACAGCCCATAAATCTGTGCGGCCGGCTGAGCAGGCAACTCCCGTTTACTCAGGTGGTCTGCTCTTTCACCATCCCCAGCAAACTCACTCTCAGCCATTATCTCCAAAAACGCAATACAACAAAGAAAACAAAGAGAATGTGGAGGCAGACATTGGAGTCACAGGGCTTCCATTGTGCTCACACACTCACACACGCTTGGGAAAAGTGACGGGCACTTGGGAATGCGCACCAGTGCTTGTGTAAACAGCAGAGTTGTATTTGTGCTTATCTGTGTGTCTTCAGCCAGTCATCTGAGGTCAACTTGGACGCATGTAAACATTTCCTCACTGGGAGAGCGCACACATGAGCTTTAGTTATTGCTCTCAGGGCAGAAATGATCATAATTGCTTCAGTCAGGCGAGCAGTCAATTTCTGCTCTGAAAACACATTTCAATAACTAAAACTCCTATGTAGCTATGTGCAGGAAGAAATAAAAGGAGAGATGACAATCTGTCTAATAAAGAGAACAGAAAACAGATCAATATGGGCAAGTACACTCTTGAAAAAAAAGGTTTAGAACCCTTTATGGTTCTACGGTTTGTTCCTCAGAGGAACCCTACAACAGAGGGTTTCCCTATCAGGGAGGGTTCCAAGAAAGCGACAAACTCAACTATCCAAAAGACCTTCGAGGAACCGTTTTTTCTATTAGTGTAGATTAAAGCGAAACAGATGTGTTCATGATAATGAGTATTTAATCTAACTGTAATCTTGTTTAGCTGGAATTTTATACTAAAATGCAACTACACTGTTGGTAAACTCAGTGTTGCAGGAACATGAAAGAACATCCATGACTAGTGTTGGAATGGTCGTAAATCTCCACAATACACATGCTAATTAGTCACTTGGAGAATTTGTATGCTTAAAAAACTCTTTATTGAAATGTTTGCAAATGTACTGTAACTTGTCTACTGCTTTTCATTTTGGCCTGGTCAAGTGTATGCCCCATTTCACTGAAACCGTCACTGTATGAAGTCAAGAGATATTTTATGTCACGTTTGTTAAATTAAACAATATAAGTGTATTTTTGCTTGTGATTCTAATAGCTCTGGATTATGGCCACTTCTGCAAATCTCCAAATTTAAGTTCCTTACTCTCGAAACTACATGCTCTTCTTATTTCACTTAGTAAAAAAGGATATATAGCACCCTAAAGGGTTCTTCAATTTGTCCCCCTTAAAGGTTCTACTGTTGTCAGGGTTCGGGATGCAAGCGCGGGCACTGGGTCCGGAGACAGGTCGTATCCAGCAGAAGGGGATTAGGTTTGAGAGTAGTTGGGGG
>JAOUQW010000010.1:2165556-2176142 GCA_028565825.1 Olivaichthys viedmensis | reverse complement strand
GAACAGCTTCAATGCTCCTTGGCGTAGATTCTACAAGTCTCTGGAACTGTACTGGAGGAACCGATGGAGAACCGTTCCTAAAGATATTCCCTCAGGTGGTGTTTTGATGATGGTGGTGGAGCCGCTGTCCAACACGTCGCTCCAAAATCTCCCACAGGTGTTCAATTGGGTTGAGAATCTGGTGACTGTGAAGGCCATAACATATTTACATCATTTTCATACTCCTCAAACCATTCAGTGACCCCTCATGCCCTGTGGACGCACTCGTTTATTCAGCTTTTTCCTTTCATTTGTCACCCGTCTGTAAATGAAAACCTCTTGAGCACAGCTCAAGTGAATTTAAGCAGAAAGCGGGAAATAGCATTCCACATCAACTTCTATGCTTCAATTCCATCTGTAGGCCAATTCTCCAAATAAGGGCTCGACAGGCTGCTGGCCGATTGATGTTCTGTTTGAGTTCTCACTTTCTCAAAGAGCCGGTCAGTAAGCGACAGCGCAAATTCCCCGTCTTCCATCAGCAGGAAGTGCCTCAAGGCTTCAAAGTGCTTCTCCACTCGCAGCTCCACAAAGAAATAATCCACCACCGCCTTATTCACCATTGACAAACTGAAGGAGGAGAAGGAGAAGGAGGAGAGAGAGAAGCTGTTCATTACTCAATGGTCAGCACTTATTGCATTTATTTTGGCGCACACACACACCCCCTGAGGAGGGGGCAAGTCTAGACACGAACAAAAACCCTATAAATTCTGTGCTTTTCACTACATTAAAACCACTGGTTAAGGATTTTGGGAAAGGCAGACATCACCGATAAGCTTGTACCTCACACACACTTGCATTTCTATGCTGGGAATAAAAGTTTTAGCATTTACGTTAAAGGTGCGGCCAGTGATTTATTATTATTTTTTTTTTTAAATCAGAGCACTTTTTGTTATATTTGGCGTTCTTCTCACATTCCAGGAGCCGTAAAAATAAATCAAATAAAATCTGCTTAGAGGAAAAACTTTGGTTTCTGTCATGCCCCAGATTCTGTAAAAGTCTGTGGACCACTTGCATCCAACCAATCAGGACAAGAAGGTTTCTCTACCTGCCTGTTAATCATGTTGCCTGTCAATTAATGAAGCTCCCCCCTCTTGCACTAGCATTCAGATGTTCTAGCCTAGACAGTGCACATGAATGTTTTAAGGGGTGTGCCTTCAGAGAAATCGCTGAAGAAAGGGCTGTTTGGAGTTTAAATTTTAAAACTGGTAGCATCAGCGAACTTCCACCTCACTATACATTTAACTGAAGTGATGATGGAAATAATAATATAACAGAACAATCTCTAAACCCAGCAGCAAAATTAGGAAAAAAGCAATTGTCATTTTAACAACAAATGCACTCACTGTGTGATGAGTGGGGTCGTGACGGAGTGTTTCATGAGCACAGGGAGTGGCATCATCTCGCTGAGCTGGATAGAAGTAGAGTCCGTAGCACAGTGCAAGGACGAATCCCCTGGGAGGCCGTTTGGCCCACGAGTCACCTGCTGCAGGAGCTGTGCATCGGGAGCGGACACTGACACACGCACAACCTTTCTTAGTCGAAAACTATAGTAAATCTGTTAAGAGTGATTCAGTGTAGGGTTTCCAGCCCTCTGCTCACCACTCAGGCCTTGAAATAATGTAGTACACATACCACTTTGCAACATACACAGCTGTGATCAAGTTCAACATTACCAGTAAACACCTTATAACTCAAATAATTGTTCCACAAATAGCGATATTAAGGTTGCTTCTGCATGCTTCATCTTATTTTATACGCATTGAAAGCCACATGGAAGGGACGCTCACTCATTTGGCTATAAGAGTCCTCGTACTGCTCGGCGTGGTACTGAGAGACCAGTTTGAGGAGGTAGTCGTCCTCTGGCCTCTCCGTAGGGGACAGTCCCAGCCCCTGGGCCCAGGCAGCAAGACCCTCGTCCAGAGTGAGCAGCCGAGTTTGAGGGGCTGCTGTGGAGCCTGCGACATAAAACCCACAAATAGCTCAGAGACATATTCTGAAAATCTGTGGCACAGGTCTACGTTGTTTTACACATTTAAATAAAGCATTAAAATGCAGCTAGGTGCATCAACATCACAAACAGCTTCATCATATTTCTGATATATAATCACTGTCACTGAAGAGCAGAATCACAACAGACTAAACTAAAGGTTTGTTTCGTGAGTTAATGCTCTGGAAAGCAGTACATGATTCGTTTTAACATGTGTAATGTAATGTCCTTACTTGGCACGTGCTGATAAATGATGGGCAATATGACGATATCATATCAATATTGACACATGATCTCATAATATGCTTTTGCAGGCATCATTAGGACTTTTATTAAATTTACCAACTCCATTATTGCTCACAGTAACAAGTAGCTGATTGGATGTTAAAATCTGTTATTGTACCAGCTCATTTTTCCTCCTGGTCCTTGTTCAATAATTTTTATTTAATTGTAAAATTATTTAATTGTAAAAATCATTAAGACAAGAGTTTTTCATTATTTTTGCACAAGTAGCGCTACTATTTTACGACCACTTTGTTATTAAGTATTGTGATACATATTGTGCATCGTGAAAATGTCTTAAAATGTCACCCTGCACTATATTGTTTCAAAATAGCATCTTAAGATGGGACACATTTACTTACATAGGCAGCTTTTGCACAAATGTATGTTGATACAAGTACAGGAAGGTGTATATTAATCCTTTTAAATATTTAAATACATAATAAAAGGCTAGGCAATTATCTGAGTGCAAATTTGATATGAGGACGAGTTGTTCTTACCCTGTGTCTCTTGGCTGTCCTGTTTGTTCTTGTCCTCTGTGGGCAGGTTGGATCCTGTCTGAGGGGCGTCACCATATGACCTTACAGGCCTGATCCCCTGAACCACACAGCCTATACCTAGGCTAGAGTCAGAGGAATGTCCATGGGCACTACCCAGGAGAGGGGGCTGCTTTGGGGGCTCTGCCCCCATCACCACACACCCTCCACCCAGTGTCGAGTCTGACGAGTGCCCATACGCACTACCAGGGATTGGGGAAGGCAGCGGGTCTGAACCAGATACAACGCAGCCAACCTTTAGTGTGGAGTCTGAGGAGTGACCGTAAGCACTGCCTGGCAAGGGTGAACGTGTGGGTTCAGCATCTGGCATCAGACAGCCCACTTTTAGGGTGCTGTCTGAAGAGTGGCCATGCTTGCTCCAACGAGGGCGAGAGGGAGCAACGTCCGAGACAAACTCACCCACTTTTATATGCGCATCAGAGGCATGGCCATGGATATTAGGGGATGGCGTTAGGGTAGTCACCTCAGAAACAAGCTCGCCAATCCTAATATGAGCATCAGAGGCATGGCCATGGATATTTTGTGAAGGTAGAGGAGCAGTCACCTCAGAAACCAGCCCTCCTATTTTTATATGGGCATCTGAGGCATGGCCATGGATATTAGGGGATGGCATTAGGGTAGTCACCTCAGAAACAAGCTCACCAATCCTAATATGAGCATCTGAGGCATGGCCATGGATGTTTTGTGACGGTAGAGGAGCAGTCACCTCAGAAACCAGCCCTCCTATATGGGCATCAGAGACGTGGCCATGGACATTGCGAGACGGGGTGGGTTTAGTCACCTCAGAAACAAGCTCTCCAATTTTAATATGAGCATCAGAAGCATGGCCATGGATATTGGGAGAGGAAAGAGTGGTGGTAACCTCAGAAACAAGCCCACCAGTCCTTATATCAGCGTAAAACTGTTGGGCCTGGACAGTGTTGGAGGGGAAAACACTAGCTACCCCTGAGACATTGTTCTTAGCTTTGCTTTGGACATCAGAGCCTTGGCTACTGCCAGTGATCAGAGCGAGATCAGTTGGAACTTGCTCAACTGATGTCTGAGGGGGCTGAGCAAGCTGCTCACTAGCTTTGGGCTCCTCCGCAGTGCCATCCGTTGGTTGTTTTGGCTCTGAATCCACACTGCATCCTGACGGTTCCATCCGTTCTCCATACAAGTTCTTCTCTTTAGGCTGGTCATTTGTCTCCTGACATTTATTTGGAGCCACATTTCGCTCTTGTGTCTCTCCTGCTGACTCTAATTTAGTCAGGCTAGCTTGCGACGAGACGCCTGGTAACCCGTGCCCCGAGGCAGCACTATCTTCCAGATGAAGTGTTTTCTGTGAAGTATGGCCATGTTGACCTGCCCCAGGCTCTGGGACTTTGTCTCCAGTACTGATGTGTGAGAGGGCAGGGTGGGCAGAGCGAGAGTGGGGCTTAAGGCATTCCAGAGGGCTATAGGGGGAGGAGAAGTCATAGTCTGAATCAGGGTTTCTAAAGGATTCTGGGAGGTCAGAGCATATGTCCTGCAGAGCCTGGGTCACCACCTTGCTGTCCGGCACACGTGGAGGCTTAGGAAGGAAGTCTGTAATGTCGATCTCTTCTGAGATTAGAGGGTCAACGTTCCTGGTGCAGGAGGAAAGAACTGCAGGTGGAGACAAGGGGCAGGGAAGAGGCGGGGTCATATCGGAAGCAACAGTAAGCTCCTGCGCCACGATCAGATTTTTCATTTGAAGCTCAGGAGCGTGGTATTCCTGTAATACAATTAGTGAGGACGCATTACAGCAAGTTCATCCACACACAAACAATTCTATCAACTGCAATATCTGGCCAAGCTCACAGACCTGCTCATGTTGAGGTGGGTCCTTTGTAAGAGGTGGATCCTGAGTGGGGCATTCCTGCCCTAAAGGATATCTCTCAAGCAGAACCTGGAACGTAACCACAGTCACAAGAACATTACACAAAAGCAGTCTGTGTCTCCCTCACAGCACAAACTGAGACACAGCGAGTTTGGGTCACGCGCAAGCATTAAATAAAGACGTAGACGATGTTAAAATACAAGAAAAACACAAGGAGGCGCACATTTTCCGTGGTGGAATCTCAAATGGAGTTCTACACTAGGTAGGCTGTACAGTGGCAAGTGTATGTAGGATGGATGTAGGGAGCAAACAAAGTGAATACATTTCGGATTCGGCCTAACTTAAAGGCAGGTAACTAAATAAAAAATTTAACTTGATGCCAAATTTACTACTAGACTTTTCAAACAAACTTGATGACGGAAAGCCTTCATAGACATGACAAGAATAATGATACTATTACAGCAGTCTTGACTTCGGACCTGTGTGGCGTGTTGGTCCTGCTGTAGGAAGTTTACTCTGGCTTCATCCAGCCTCATCCTCTGTACCTTCCACATCGCCCTCCGCTCTCTCTTAGCGGCCTCCTCAGACAGACGACTGTACTGTGCGATCAAGTCCATGCTGAACACACACACGCAGACACACACATTATGGGTGCTGCACCATACTGGTTCACACAGAGGGCTTTACATTGCTTTCAGACACAAGTTAACACTGTACACTGGGAATGGTACATAAAGCCTACGGTGGGAATCAAAAATGCAGAGCACTTTTGTTGGCCTCACCGTGCCCTGCGCTCCAGCTGTTCCTCGAGAGCCTGCAGTCTCCGTTCTCTGTCTCTGAGCTCTCGGGTAAAGCTGTAGTCATCCTCCTGCTCCTTCCTTTTAGCAGCACAGCGCCACTGCAAACACATCAATGCCGTTCCTGTTGTTACTCATAACACCGTTATGTAACGATAGTGTGATAGACACCACTCATGACGAAGACCCCGGTTTCCATCTGGCCGTTTCACACGTCTTGTATTATTAGAAGATTTTAACCACATGCTTTTGCACTTACCAAACGCGTCTCCGGTTAGCCAGACTGAAATCCGATTGCTGCATCACGCATTAATATGCAATTTAGCTCATTACATCTGAACATCAATTTCCAGTGGCGTTTCTGGTTTTTGGTTGTTTTATGAATAAGATGGTTGCGCATCAAAATCGCGATTTTTTTCGTGCTGTTTTTAATCTCGCTAACTTTTCGAAGGCACCAACTTCGGCGTTCATTGGGAGGGATTTTGGTTGTTAAATGTGGCTTGGAGAGACGGATGCAGTTACACTTGTATAACATGAGCCTAAAATGAGTCTCAGACCTCCTGAGGTTGTTTGAGCGATCGGATTTAAAACTGTTTCACAATGTGTTTTGGGTCCATTTATACTTTCATGTTTATGTGGATAATCCTTATCCGGATATAATCCTGATACTCAAGACGCACGAGACGAGCGGGTGTAAACGGTGTCTTGAACTCGAGGCTTTTCATACATGCAGTGTTTTAACAGTGGAAAACATAACAGAATAGGCTGTAACCGTCTAATATGCAAGTTTAAACAGGCCAAACGCAGAGTGAGCACTTGAACACAGCTCTACCCAAAATGCAGTAACTACAATTTTGTGATAAAGTGACACGGTTCAAACTCGCCCTGTTTTGGAGAAAATTTGATAAATTGACCAATAACCAGCTCACATTTTTTACCAAAACAACTTCATGACTTTTTCACAACCTCAAGCTAAATTTCCATGAGCGCAATTGTTCATTTTTTGGGGGGGAATAAACCTTCCATTTGCCACAATACTGCAAATGTAAGACATCTGCATGATTTAGACCAGAGGTATTGCTTGGGCCCCCGTCCTCTAAACCAACTCCTGTAAATGTCTTTTTTTCCTTTTTCTTTTTTAAAATGTTAAACCAAAATTAAGTACTTGAAAGTGTGAAGATAATATTGGGACTAATGAAATATTTCCTGACTTTTTAACGCAGTTAATGGATATTTTATCATTTTCCAAACCTTTTGGTCTGGAAAATTAAATTGAACTTTTAATGACTTTTTCAAGGCTTTCCAGGACCGTGGGAACCCTGTGTAACACATTTTGACCAGATGCTTAAAACCTTTGGAGTCATTTTTTTTCTTTTCCATTTTCGATATTAGCACAGTTACTGCGGTTTGCCTTTGTAGGGTGGAGCTTTGAAAATGCATGCATTAGGAAAATACCAATTGCAATGGCTTGCTGCAAATGTCATGAACTCATTACTAGCAAGTGAAGGGAACTCTTCGTACAAGGAAACATGGTACCCCAATGATTTTGTTTTTTCAAAAAAAAATACTTATAATTTCATATTGAAGGTTTCAAATGGAGAAAGTGCCCAAATGTCGGTATATCTAAAACTATTAAGATGATAGAATAACATAGTTTGTGATATGACATGTATAGCACCAATAGCGAACCAAAATGTGTTCATTTGCTGATTAAGAAACACATTAAACAATTCACATAGGTAAGGAAGGTGGTGATTCATTGGTGTGAACACCAAATGTTAAAGAGGATTAAGGTAATGCAAAGCTTTCTTATCACAAACCTTTCTGTTTTAGTCCATTAATTGTAATGCCATCCATGGAAGAGCCAAAACTGGGTTACAGAGTAATTGGATTTAAGTACATTAATAGACTGATGTGCCTATTCCCTCCTCAGCACCTTATCTTTCATTATGAGGGTCTTTTATTATTACAAAGAAAGGCTGCTATTTTGGACTCGCTGATGGAATTTTTAAATGCAAGGCTAAACAATCATAAATCATACTCCTCTTTCTCTCCAACGAACATCAATGTAGAGGTCGATTTCCTTCCTCGTAAATAACTATGCACCTGAACACCACCTCGATAAGGCAATACCATCATCTGAAATTTGGGCAAACCGTTTGCTGACACTTAAAGGGGAGGAAAATGGGGCTACACTAATGGGTCTGTGCTTCAGAGCCCCACATGCATTTGCGAAGTCGAGAAATAACCACAATGCAGTGGCCATTAGAGCAGCTGGTGAAAGCAGCATATCACCATGACACCCAGAAAACTATTTAACAGTACAATAACTTCTCCTCACATCTTATAAACACACTTTACGCAAAACACATAGCTTAAAACGGGCTCAGAGCTGAAGTGCGTGAAGTGTGTGAAGTAAAAGATGCTAGACAGGGTACGTCTCGTTTAGATCATGATTAAGGATGCACCCAGCATGCATTTTAAGCACGCATACATTCTATCTCTTTCATATCCTCACAAACCGAAGCATTCACAGTCTCCTAAAAACTCTGTGCACGTCTCACCTCTTGGTTGAGCTCCAGCTGCTGCCTCATCTCTTCAAAGCGCCCTTTCTTTTTAGCCTCCTCAGCCAGACGCTGCGACACCTGGCGGCCTGCAGGGGGCGTGAGAGCACAGCAGGAGCTCAGCGACTAACCCATTAATTCACTTTTCTTTTCCTTTCACTTCCTTCTGGCTCGCTCAATTACTGCTGCATGTGTTTATCAACGCCTGGCTTCTACCTGCGGGAAATGTGTGCACACTCCTGATCCCGATCAGTGGAAAATCAAAGGCTGGTCTAAAGCTGTAATTACACTTTGGGCTCGGTAAATGTAGAGCAAAAGCGTCAGAAACCAGGGTTTCAGGTTTGGGGATTAAATTTGTGTGCTTGGCCAACTGGAATAAAACTGTGACGCGCTTTTAAAAAAATTAACTTCTGGGTAATAATGTGCTTTATATCTTGATGATGGTCTAAGAACTCATTTAGCTTGGGGCCATATTTTACTGTCTCGATTCTCACACAATGCTGCCTGAGGCTCAACAATCGGATGACATATTTCATTAAGAGAGCAACATTTGTTATACAACTGCCTATATCTCATTTGCAGCAGCATGGAGAAGAAGAGATGGAGTTGTGATGAATGCGTTGAAGGGGACGTTTGCTGACCTCGGATGCTCTCCAGCGTCTTGGCTGCCGACTCTCGGACCTGATTGATGAGCTCTTGGCGTGCCAGCTCAGTACGCAACGCCTAATGTACGAGAGAGAAAGAGAGATAGAGAGAGGGAGGAAAAGAATGAGAGTCATAAAAGAAAAAGAGCACATTTCAGCCCTCTAGCTTAAAACGACCTGCATTCCGCCTGAAAATGTGTTAATGGATCATATACTTAATTTCTCCCAGACCACCATAGTGCTTGAACAGAAAAGCAGTGCATTTAGTCTCATCCAGGGTTGTCCAGCGAACGAAGACAAACAAGCGTTGCGGGAAGTTCTTCGTATGAGAATGCGACAAAACGTTTCCTCTAATACTCATGGTTTCGCACGATTGATTGCAAAATAATTGTGGATCAGTATTCCATATTACAAATTCAAAAACATCCAACTTGCATCAGATTCAGAAACAACAGGAAATGCTGAATGCGACAGGTGTGGCGGTCAGTGGCAGTGCAGTACCTGCTCCTCTCTGCTGATGGCGCTGTGCTTGGCGATGGTCTCCATGCGGCCGCGGTACACAGCGCAATCTCTCTCAATCTCCTCCACCTCCCGCAGGGAGAACGTCACCGCGATGCGCGGCACTGGGACCTCCGACCAGATGTAGTGCTGCCAAAGGGACAAGTCTGTGAACACGTTTGGCTCAGGTTTCACTTCCACCTCCATAACTGGCACACTCACTGTGCTTCATCCTGATTGCGCCTATTCAGAACGCTGTTATTTTAATTATATTCTTTTTGTGAATTTTTTTTCCCTCTGTAATCGGTCAAAACGGGCATTTACTTAAATTTTTTCATATTGCTACTATTCATGTTTTCCGTGTGCAGCACTATATTTAGAGTACAGCAAACAGGCTGTGCTACACTGCCTCCTCTGATGCATCATGATAGCTGAGATAATTGTTGTGAGGATGCAACTAATATACCATAATATTAATAATCATAATAATTAGGTAACAACAGCCTGGTGATGGCAGGGAAGAGCCTCTGCTTATTCCACAAACCATCACACGTGTTAGCTTTGAACATCATACCTGTGGGCAACAGATCTTGAGCAGGTTGATGGTTTTTCCACAGACATAAACATCGTTTGCGATATAACGGAGGAACACGGGTACACAGTCCTCCGCGTCCCGCGAGATCAGAGTGTAGCCCTGCACCCAGAAATGCTTATCTACAAAGAGACAGAGGGAGAGACATGATTAAAATGTATAATGAGTATAAGTTCAATCAAGTTTGTGTTTTGCATGAACAAAAAGATGGCGATACAAAGAGCTATATACACATTTGTACCATCGGTGTTTGTAGTTAATGCCACAATCACACGCACGCGCACTCTCACCTCTGTAGCTGAGGTAGTCCTCGTTCACCTGGATCATGAACTCTTTATAAACATCTCTGAAGACTCCACTGTACACCCAGTCTGACACAAACCTACCCATAGAGCACAAATAAAAGACTAATTCAATACATGTGTGTGTGTGGGTACAGCTTACAACTGATTGATGTGGTTCAGCAGGTCTGCTATTTTAAAAAAAAAAAGCTATTTGCCTCAGATTTCACTAGTGCTCAAAAAGGCATTGTGTGACCAGCCTCAAGCAAGTCTGCTAACCTAGAACAAATGTGCAGTAATGTGTCACTACAACAAAGAGAAAATTCATAATTAATTCCAATCAATGTGTGGTGTTATGTAAACAAATGATGATGATGATCCTACAAAGAGTATATATATGGCACTCTAAAACGCTTTGCTGAAACTGGATTAGTCGTATCCAAAGCACGATCAGGCACAGACCAAAAGTGAGCACACCATCAGAAGAGCAATACATAAAGCTTTGTTC
>JAOUQW010000010.1:2080829-2102973 GCA_028565825.1 Olivaichthys viedmensis | reverse complement strand
TTTAGAGTGCCATACAGTGGCAATGAAAAAAATCCCAGATTTTCAATGTGGTCTCAGACTTTTGGACCCCACTGTATTAACAGTCTGAACTGCATCTCTACACATGCACCCATCTCTGGAGCTCGACCAGATTGTTTTATAAAGAGACATCACAGAGGCTTTCTCTAAGCCTGTCTCAAGTGTAAGGCCGAGTGTAGTAATATATGTGTGCGGGCATGTGAAAGGACTCGTATGTGCCTCTGGAGGCCAGTGAGCTGTCTGATCGGCTCCGTATCTCTCAGCTAGAAGAGGCAGATCAAGACCTGCCCTTCGCTTGACTCCTGTGAGAAGTCCAAACCTATCAGCATTGTGGAGGTAAACCAGTACATGCTCAGCGTAGCATTCACTGACAGCTGTGTGTGTACAACCAGGTCTGAGGCATTACAATGGAAATGAATTTACGGGACCCTGATTCTGTCAGCTTCAGGGGAGAGATTCGAAAAGCAAGCTCAAACTTTTACTCCCACTGAGAATTTAGGTAAGCCGCTGCCCTGCAGAGAAGCCTCATCGAAGCTAAAGCTGCCTGTCAAATTTTGTGAAAGCGAACACTTAACATAGAAGCAGGATATCATTTTATATTCATGGACGCGCTGAAATGGTGTAATGGATGCTTTTTTTCCCCCCATCGGCCACTAATGCATTAAGATGTTGCTTTCAACGTAGATTGCCATCTCCATAATAACAGCTGAAGACTTCATATTAGGCTGTCAAATACACACACGTGCACAAATGAGAGCTATTAAATTATCTTTAGCTTTAAACCACTGGCCATGAGGTGAAAATGAAGAGGTCTTATTTGCTAACTGCCGATTTCCCTATCTGATTGATTATCTCCATCAGTCGTGTTTTGCTAGTCGGCTAATGGCTGATAAAGAGTGGACATGCGAGATGACAGAGAGGGCGAGATGCACATGAGGAGAGGGCAACTGTTTAGGGCAACTGTTTAGTGAGTGCTTATAAAGATAATGAGCACCTTGTTATTTGTAGGGGATGGAAAGCAGGAATTAAAGTAATCCGGCAGGCGAGGGGAAAGAGGGTGAAAAAATGGTTTCAGAGTTACTTTGGAAAAGCTTGTGAGAGACAACAGCGATCCAATTTCCATATGAACAATTACCCCACTGTCGGGACTGGCACTTCATTTATTTCAATTTGACTGAGTGAGGGGGAGAGCAGCTCACCAAGGCAACCGGGCCAGCATCAAGCCAGCTGCTACCCGTGCACACTTCCCCTAGAGAAGCCACTCGTACTAACACACTCTCCCTACAAAGCATCTCAGCTGTCCCTCAGGGCACTAACATGGGCGAGTTCGTATTAGGAGGCGAGGTGAGGACATGTGTGTGTAATGATGTATATGTGTTTAGGGACGCATGTACTGTATATCCATCATCATTTTTGTGTGCTTTCTCTGCCAGGTCTATCATTTCCTCATCGTCCAATCTCATGCCAGAGTATATTCATTACTGCTGGATTTGCAAGCCCATTTGTCTGTTTATAGCCTTACCAGTCTTTCCATATTAGCGCCCTCCAGGAACAGCTGTGGAACGGCGCAGAACACACACGTGTGTGTGTGTGTATAAAACCACACACACAGCTCTGCATGCTTAGATAATCTTTGGAGCATGCTGAGCCTCTAGATTCTGGATGAGCTTGCTCTTGACAGGCACTCTCAATGTGTGTGTGTGTGTGTGTGTCATGTGCAATCTATGGCTACAGCTGGCCCCGGGCAAAGCCTGATTAAAACACCGGGGCCGCAGACGATGCAAAAATTCTTCCTCGGCCTGCTCTCCTCCTGCTCACCCTCCACCCTCTACTCTCTGGCTCTCCTTAACGCTTAACACTCTTCATACAATTAAGAAGTCATGGACAAAATCTATTACACACCTTACTGGCTTTAATGATTGCACTTGGCGCTCATGAGGACCAATGAGCCGTGCAGCAAGCGGTAATACAGTACCGTTTTACTGCTTTGTCACCACACATTCAAGGGGAATACTGATCCGGTTCGGATGAAACGTGGGCTTTCAAAAGCCTACACTTATCTCGAGCCTCGCGTCTCTGCCTTCCGGGTCTGTGAACAATACTTATGTGAGCACTTCGCCACTTAAAAAAGCCCAACAATTGCAATCTCGTATTCTCTTTGCTGGCTCTTGAAAGCCCATGTTTATATCCCTCTCCAAAATGAAACAAATTCAAAAATCAACCCTTTATTCAGGCTTATGAAAGTAGACAAGGCGAACAGAGAGTAGTTCTTACACCGACGAGTGTCTTTCCCACCTGCACATTTCCTAGCGGCTAATAGATGCGATGCATTGCAAATTTTCCGAAGCGAGTTGGGAGGAAAATAAGTGTGAGTGAATAACCGCCAGGATACAGGCATGCTCCTGGGCTTTAAAGAATTTATCCCTTCACAGTAAGCGTAAAATATTGAAGACGTACACCCAAAAGGCTGACCCCATTGTTGTCGGAGGCACTTTTGTGAAGTGTAGAGTGCGGCCTGGAAGAGCGCAAAAATGCTGAGGGAAGGGAAATTGCCCTCGCGCTGATGGTGCCGACGTTCCCGTGCAGACGAAGGGGACAGTCGGCGGCCTGCGCAGAATGTCTGATGACTTTCTGCTCATTTACAACCGTGACATTTCATGGAGGGTGGCGTTCAAACAGCGGCTGGCCTCTGCACTGTCGTGAAAAATAGCAGACGTATGCATGTTGATCTTCAGGAAAAAGGTCAGCGCTGTCTCGGTGGACCTAATCACCCGCTAGCCCTCTCTCAATGAGAGTGTCTCTCATCTGTAGGCTGCTGTAATGAGAGAGAGAGAGAGAAAGAGAGAGAGAGAGACAGACAGAGAGGATGTGTGTATCTGAATGTGTGTTACTTCGAATCAACCACCTGCCACACTGGCTGAGTATCTTCGCCAGACAACAGTGTTTTTGCTTGCCTCATTAGTTTTCAGTTCCTCTTAACAGACTGTAGAAGGATGTACATGTTGAGCTCTTTTCCTTGCTCCTGAAGCACTGTTGCTCTGCTCTGGCTGTTTTCCCTCTCTTTCTGTCCGTCAGTCTCTTTATCTCCCTCTCCCTCTCCCTCTCCCTCTCAGCTGGATGAAGCACTCATTAGCTTAGATGGGGGCCGCAGGAATTAGCCGAGCGCTGGAGTCGGAGCTGCTCCTCTGGCTCCATCACACCCGCATAATGGTGTTTGTTTAGCCATAACACAAACGGCTGTTAGCTGGGGGACTTTGGGCCTCTGGCCACACTGAAGGATGATAGATGTGGCAAGACAGACACTTGGGCCTAATCCCAGCACATTTAAGACTTCGACGTGCGCATAGCCTTTCCAGAATCGGATGGAAATCAGATGAAAAGTATATTGTTACGTGCATGTTTCTGTAAGCAACGTCGGCGCGAGGGCAATTTCTCTTCCCTCAGCACTTCTGTGCTCTTCCAGGCCGCACTAGACACTTCACAAAAGCGCCTCCGACAACAATGGGGTCAGCCTCGCCAAAGTTTGTTGCGCTTCTGCAACATCAGTGATATCGCCGCGTTTCTCTTATGCTGCAATCATCGCTGTGTCACAACCATTCGTTTAGGCCAGCAATTTGCTGAAGCACATTTATCTTCACTGCACCTGGGCCACACTTTTCTGCTGGAAAGCAGGAATTAAAGAGTGCCGGCCACGTGGGCCAGGGTGATAATCTATTCAATAAATAAAACGCTCCACAATCCGAAGTCTACACAGTGTCCTGGAAGTGTAATTGGAGTGACATTTGAGCCACAATTGTATTTCTATGTTGCCTTGGTGCTGTGCTTCAAGGCTCCTGGCTCTCCACTCCGTCTCTTTGTATCACCGTCTTCCTCCCCACATCTATCTCTCTCTTTCTCTCAGCAGATTAGCCGACCGATACGGGCGCCTGACGTGTGTGGACATGTAGGTTAATTAAGTTTGAAATCAGCAAGGTGATCACTGAGCCGCCACTCAAGCCGACAGAGCTCCGGAAACCAGATGCTCTTCGAAGCTCGAGCCCTGCCGTTGCTTACCCCGCTTCTACACCCGTGAGAGATTATTTCCCTCTGATTCAATAGCACACTTTTACTAAGAAGGCTGATTCATCAGATGGTTTTGTAAGAAAGGCCGAGCGGAAGGTTTGCGAGGTGCTGTGCTGCTATTGGTATTGCGGTCATGTACAGGCTGTAATCCTTCAAAAATAATTAACCATGGTATTAGCGAAAACATTGAAAGCCAGAGGCATTTTCTATCACCTCAGGACACCTCCTTGTCTGGCTGGACTCAGTGCTTAGCCCATTATCCACAGCTCTCACTAGCTACCCGAAACAGCATATGGCTAAATGGCGTCCAGAGAGTGAAGCTTTCAGACTAAGGGAAATTAACCTTCTGATTAAAATCACAAATTCATCAAGCAACAGTTTCCAAAGTTAAGTAAGTGGTTCTATAGTCGGTAGATGTTAGAATATACAGCACAGCACACATGATGCGTGTACATGTACACCACCCTCCCCCGGTGGCTGTGCTTTCAAGCCTTGTGTACAAGGTGACATTTTGTCACGGCTTAGGCAGGCATGGGTGACATCAAAGCCAGGCTTTTGTTGGCACTGTTTTTGCTAGCATCTCTCGCCCACCGCCATTCCTCGCAGACCGGTTCAGATAGCGGAACAGCCTGCCAGTCGCTCTCTCGTTCCAAAATCTTTATCTCGGCAGCCTTCTGTTGATAATTACACCCGCTCCCGGCAGGCTCGGCAGGGCTGCGCACCACACATCAGGCCCTGCTTTTATCACTTGCACCATCAGCCCTGGGATCCAAGGTCAGGCTCTGTCCAATTCCACTTTCTGACTCCATTGCATTGCATTGCTGCTTTCGAAGTGGGCAGCTGTTGTACCCAATGCAATACTTAGCCTTACATGCACATGCGCGCACACAGACACACACACTTCTGATTGTAGACAGCAGGCCTGAATGGAAATTGACAATTCAATCCTGGAATGGACCTCTAAATTCTTTTTAGAATTGACTCTCGTGCTTCGGCTATCCGCGTCCTGCTCTGCTGGGTAAAGTAAATTTTTGGTGCTGCTGTTGTAGCCAGAGTGAGATGGACACCCTGGAGGGAGCGAGCCAGGCCCGAGACACCTGAAAAAACCCTGCACGCCTCTCTATCAGAGAAAGAGAGAGAATAAAGTCGGATGGGGTGATCTACAATCAACAGTTTACCCAAAGCATCAATCGCGCAAGTGAGTCTACAAATGAGAGTCTATGCTAATGTAATTTCACTGCGCATCGCCCCTCTCTCATTTCTGCACATGACCGATTAATACCCAAAGCCTTCTTTACCCCATCATCAATTAGCCTACGCTAGATGTTATTACAAGATGAATGTGTTTCCTATCAGGGCGTAATTACCATTAGATTCCAGAGAGAACGTCTTCGAGTGCTCCGTCTCCAGCGTTCAAAGCGTAAAGCCGAGGATCGTGAGGTAAGCTGATTTAGGAGCCACCCTCGGTGTTTGGGTGCACTTTTTAAACAAGGGCCCTAATGTGGAGGGAGGCTACGTGGGGCTCTACGCAGGCTTTAACTGTACAGTGATTGATGTGGGATGTGTTTCTTGTTAGAACCTCAAGTATGATGGTCTAATTAACTGTAATAATATCCAGGGGAAGGTCTGTACTTCAAACTGATAAGGCAGCTGTGAGAGAGAGACAGAGTCTGTAGAACACTCTAAAAGACAAAGATAGAACACATGCAGACATATTTTACGCATCAGTGACACACTGTTTCTATGTCCTGTCTTTAGGTGCAGTAATCTGAGCTGTTCTAGCTATAATTGCTGTAATACAGAGATTTTCTTTCTCAATACTGATCTTAATGCAGGGGGTTGGGACGGATTTAGTAGAAGAACTCTTATTATGGGGAATTTGGCGCTGTAAATAAGCCCGGGGGCCTCCCGGTGAGGGCGTGTCGTAGTTCTGAAACTTTAACGATGTTGTGGAGAGGAAACAAGGAAGAAGCTTCGGCAGGGGTTAGCGTTAAACTGCTGGAGGAGCAGGGCTAACTCAGATAAGCGCTCAGCTGCTGAAGATCAGAACACATTCACTGGAGCTTTGATGGTCTATAAGCTCCCCCCTTCTTTGCAAATCCCCTTTTGTGTCTTACGTCTCTTTTGCAAACACAAAGATAAAAATGCATGTTGCATGATAAAGAATCATCACAGGTGACTCATTCCCTAATTGCCATAGCTAAATACATGGCTTGCACGGGCCATGCTATATCATTTTAATTATCACTCTTGAGCCTAATTAGTTGTATCCGTATAACCAGAGGCAAACACATAGCCAATTAGTGCACAAAGCTCGAACACCCACCCGACACAGGCCTTTAATTTAGGAAGCATGTACGTAATCATGAGCAACGATCGGCTTCGGGATTATGGTGAGGCATCCTCATCATCATCATCATCATCATACGGGCAATAACAGCATTTGTTTGATTACAGATGAAGGCTGTGATATTCATCACAGGATGTATTCCGCCTTGCTGGGCACAGAGTGCGAGGATCACTAAACAATTCGTCGTAGGCTGCCTATCATTTCAGCATCAAAGGTGACTGGAATGGTGCATACACACACATACAAGAACACACTAATCTACTCCAGCACAATGTCCTGAGCAAACAAACCAAACTGGCACATCGTAGCACAACACTTCCCAATTATGAGGATGAAAAATGGCTCAGGCTTACAAAAACTTCGATCTCCAATAACCTATTAAACTCATGACCTGTATGTCTACGGATTTACAGCTCCAGTCCTCTTCGTTCTCTGAGCTTTAAAGCGCAAATACAGCTCTCGCATTCTTATCCAAAAGCCAACATAATAAACTTTTAAAATATGCCATTATAAGGCTTTTCATGCAGCTTGGCCATAATCTAAGCCCAATGCCTTTCTCATATTGATCATAAGCCTCGGGAGGACTTTCGTGCACCATCAATCTTGTAGATTCCTTAACAATGGATTGTTAAGCATAATACTGAAAGGCTATCAATAATGTTTTTTTTGTTTTTTACACAGCAACTACCCTACAAAAAAAAAATGGGGCACAGTTAGTCAGTGAGTCAAAAAATAAGTTTTATACAGTGTCCCTTTTTCAACTATGGCTTGAATTACAACCAAAAAAAGGCAGGATGTTTTTGACTCCGAGCCAGGTCACTCACTTAACAGAGGATTGTGTCTTGGGCTGCGGTGATACCAATTGTAAAGCAATTTTCCTCACTGATGAGAGCATCTGCGCAGTGACCGCATCACTAGCGAGTGCCTACCTGAATCGCAAACAGCTATTTAAGTTGTTGTGTTAAAACAGAAGTCTCCCTCCAACCGGCTCGGCTATGAGCGCTAACCACATCTGCTCATCTGCTGCTTTGTGTCGGGGTCTTACGAATCCATTTCAGATTAGTTAAAGGAGCTGCGGGTCCTCCGCTAATTCTCTCGCTACAGCGCTGGGTGGCATTACAATGAACGCCATGGCTCACGGCTAGGAGAAAGAGAGAGTGAGTGTTTATTTCAGAGGCTCAGTACAACGGGGGATTCCACTCTAAGCTGCGGCGATGCTCGCCTTGCTTTATTCAAATCGAGCTCCCTCTGCACACAGCCGCTGCAAGCCACTTCTCCAGAGATTGTACACAACAAGAACGTCGTATCCGAACCGCCATTTATAATTCATCCATGCAAAGCTGGCTTCCCACACACGACTTAAGTTATGGAGGTGTCACGATTCTACTGAGTGTATGGAAAGCAGGATTCTGCCCCTCCGTGGGATCCATATGGGGAAACGTTATACTATTTTTCTATCCAATTTCACCATACACGACCATAAACCGGAATCTCCCCTGGAACCAGAACAACTGGCACAGTTGGAGAAAACTTGGCAGGGAGAACCGATGGGAGGATAATAGAAAAAGAATGATAACAGCACTAATCAGAATGCCAGTACATGCATAACAAACCAGCACGGCTAAACTGTTACTCATTTTGAAAGCCTAGAAAGAGAGAGAAAAAAAAAAGTGTGCCAAGGAGAGAAAAAAATTCCTCATTAACAAATGGTTCTCAAGTGCACTCTGATTGCAGAGGATTATGAACACAGAAATAATTCCAGTCACCCATTTTCATCTAAGGCTCGAATGTGAATTATTAACTGGATGTACTCTTGCTGCCATTCACTGTGATTTTATGGTAATTTTCTTGCATTTATTGGTATTCATTTGTTCAGTACCTGCTATTGCCAGAATGCGAAGTGTGAAGACAGTGCTGGAGTTTAGTGAGGCTACATGAGATTAAAAAAGCCTGCTGAGAGAGGCATGTTTTACACGCTTAGGTGAGAAGGAGCAAATGGGTAAATTTGATTAGTTGGTCACATGACAGAGGGGAGATGAGAAACTGACAGTATAAGGAGAAAAGGAGAAAGATAATTTGTGTACCAATGAATAATGCTGATTAAATAGCAACCAGGGCTTAGGGAGTTGACTAATGTGAAAGTGGGAAAGTAACGTGGTTAGGCTGTTACACACACACACACACTTACTTTCAATAGTGCAGATGTCTGTGTGTGTGTGTGTGTGTGTGTGTGTGTGTGTGTGTGTGCCTGCCGAGGCTCAGTGGAGAAAGGTAAGTTGTTTCGAGTTATGGTATTTCCTGTCTCTCTTGCGCCCTCCTTTCTGCCTGCTCTGTTAAGCTTTGTTACTGTAAGTCACAAATATGTATTAAGTACTACATCTGTGTGTAAGTTCGTTCAGACATGCATACATACACAAACATGTTAAACCATGCATAAAAATGCATAAATGCATGCATAAAATGAAACAGGATTTGAAATCTAGATCATAATGTGATGTTTATTCATAAGATCTGCCTTGTGGGAAAGACTTGTTTGCAGCACACAGATTTGGAGAAAACTTTTCAAAATAGAGAATTAAGAACATCAGAATTCAAAAATATCTACGTTTCGAAAAGTGCAATCAATTCCAAATGATTACCCAAATTAACTCTTTAAAGAAAGACAGTGCTTTTAACCAAAATTTATCCTCCTTTTATTACACGGCCTTTATACTTTATCAGTTCTCCATCATAAGAAACGCATTACCTTCATAATGAAAAAGGTGAAAAAGCACTGGCACACATGCTGGTTTGATCCCTAATCCTTTGTTATATAGGTCTCTCCAGCAATCAGAGTGAAATCTGGGACGAGCAGAAAAGCTCATACCCAATCACAGCTGAGGCATGCACACTAATATCACCTTGCTCCCCCCCCCTTTCTTCTGATCTGCTGCTGGGTTTGTTTTTCGAAACCACGGTTAGCCGCTTATATCCGGATTATTAGATGAGAATTACAGAGATGCTGACGCAGCATCATTAACAAAGGCACATCGGCGCTAAATGTTTTTAAATAAAGACACGTTTAGTCTTTCTCCACCCTGTACCCCCCCCCCCCACACACACACACACACATACACAAAGTGCAGTGAACTATAGTACAGTCTTCGTTATACTCGAACATAACAGCAGTTCTTCACCTGATTACACACAGCAGAAGGCGATGGATTTCTGGCTACACCCTGCTCTTAACTTCAGATTCAACATTATTCAGATGTTGACATGAGCTACAGAGAGGATTAAACAGCTGCACACAGCTTTCCTACTATGGTCATCCAACATTGTATGCTTACATTAGCTAAACTGGTAGAAGACATCAATTGTTTGCAAATTTAAATTAGCAGAGACACAGCCTGGATTATGTTTGTGTCAAAATTAAATCCTCTTAGTTGTGTCTTTATAAATGTTACAGAGGACATAGGTGAACTAACGAGTTGTGAGAGATACAGAAGGAGAATCAAGAAGAGTCAAAAAGAAGACAAGCCTCTCTGATTTCCCTGATTGGCGTCGTCAAGTTGAGCAGCAGCACAAATTTTTCCAGAAATCCTGCTTGACATTTAAAGCTGTAAATGGTTTAGCACTGGCGCATCTTGCTGATCTTCTGAAGCAGTATAGCCCACCCTGAGCTTCACTCAGCTAGTACTAATACAATATTTATAGTCAGATACAAATACTTTGTTTTGACTTTCTGATCTTTTATATGTAAAGCACTTGGAGATTTTGAACTGAAAATGAAAAGTGTTATATAAATAAAGATTATTATTACTATTATTATTATTACATCACAAAATGGCCAAAATCTGTAGAACCATGCTACAGAAGAGCTCATATAGAGACAGTAGAACTGCTGCTGTAATCAGAAAGACTGTCTCATCCCAAGAATTCACAATGTGTTCTTACCAAACATTCTGTATCCTTTCAACACATTTAGTGCAGTTGCCTTTTCTTTATATGACTGTCTACTATAGCGACCTACAGTATAGTGCCACTATCCAGTGTCACCCAGAAGAGGATGTGTTCCCTTTTGAGTCTGGTTCCTCCCAAGGTTTCTTCCTCATGTCGTCTCAGGGAGTTTTTTTCTTGCCACCGTTGCCTCTGGCTTGCTCATTAGGGATCTAGATCCGGATTTCTGTGAAGCTGCTTTGTGACAATGTCTATTGTAAAAAGTGCTATACAAATAAAATTGAATTCAATTGAAAAGATCTTGATCAAGGTTCAATAAGCCACTTCTAAAAAGTCTCGACAGACTCATAAAATCTCTCTCTTCCCCTAACACTATCTCTACTGGGGTCTGGGACCTGAGCACCATTTGTATAGCCCAGCGATTGGATCTGAAAGCTGTTGGCCCGCTTCTCCCTGATGAAGGAAGACCAGTGTCACACTCTCTACCTCCACACAGACAAGAATCTCACCAGCAGGGCACAGATTGTTTGGCTCCATCCATCCTGAGACAAACAGCTATGCTAAGAGAACACTGACAGCCACCCTACAACAAAGTGAAACACTGCCAGACTCATTTAAATGCAGCTCGCAGTTCAGGTACCCCATCTAACATCAGAAGTGTATGCGTGTACATGCACGCGTCTGTGGGAGTGGGAAAACAAAATGCATGTGCGAGTAGCAGAAGAGATTAAAAAAAAGTGTGTGTGTGCATTTGTGTGTGTACAGAAGGTCTACAAAAGGAGTTTGTAGTGGGGATGTAATCCAGCAGTGGGGAGCTGAACTGTTTCTTCTTCAGAGTCAAGCGAGTGGTGACTCCATAGGAGCAGCGCATCAATTTCCAATGGAGGCCTGGAGATAATGCAAGACAAGCAAGTTATGGCAGCCTCTCAAATCCTTCTGCTTCTGTAAACACAAGAGGAGAAGCTAGAGTGGAATTTGCTCAGGGCCTTATTGTGCCCACGCTTACAGAGAGCACGATGACACTGAGGAATTGGGGATGTAGCTGGAACATGCAAATTAACACAGTTCTGAAAACATATTTTGAACAATTAGCTCTAAGAGTGAAAAGCTGAACTTCCAGCAGGCTGGTAAGCTATGGAGGTTTAAAACTATAAAGTCTGATTTTGACAAGGGATTTAGTACCATAGTGATTAAGACACATGATGTGCTTAGGGGATTAGGAGTTTAAGACTGGGGTTATACTTACTGTTACCTACGCATCCTGCGTTCATTCGGCACGTCGATCGTGCACATTCCAAAGAGCGTTCCCGTCGGCAGGATGAGAGAAATATACTCTCCGTTGTTGTGACAAGATTGGTTTAATGGCCTGATACACCATCTACATTGGCTCCGCTGCCGCTGTTTCTGCCGTTTTCTGAAGATACCCATTATCATAGCCTCCTCAACTCCTGCCATCTTCACAGTTTACTTTGTTGTGCAAAATCAGAGGAAGTGGTCGAAGAAGGTATTCTGGTGCTGGCGAGGTATGTTTCAGCTCTGACCTGCCCCCCCAGTGAACAGAGTTTTTAATCCTCAAGATGTATGGAAAGTACGCAAGAGAGTATGTGAACAATGACACTTGAGTAGCTGCGGCACTCGCACGCGTACATGTAGTCAGGTGGCAAGTATAACCCCGGCCTAAGAGGTGATAAGAAGTTCATATTCAGCCTGGACTCAGGAGATGAATTATTGAGACACAGAGATGAATGATTGTAAAACAGTTAAGAGCTTTTTCTGTACACCGAACCTTGAACTAATGATTTCAGTCAGAGCTGAAATTGCATTTGGCAGTGTTTCTTCTTTTCTATTGCTCTGTCGGGAATAGCTTCAGTCCATCCCTCATTGATTAATACATGGCGGTGGCCAGCACAGCTGATCTGCTCAGGATGCTGCCCTCCACATCCACCAAGCATTATCATTTTCACAAACAGGATGCTTTTCCTACTCATGTTTTTGGGCCCCACTGACAATTGCGATGGCACAATGACCATTTTCGGGATTTCATTCAAGCTGGGGTCCATGCCTTTTACTGGCCACGTTAAAAACCTGTCAGCTTTTCAGAGTGACAGCACTTCCCAGCCTCCTCTTTTTTCCATAAGGATGCAGCCTGGATTGAATGCTTTTAGCTCCACACCACTTTGTTCCATCTCTCTCTTCAGTTACGTCGAATCGTTCAATGAAATTTTTCTGTCAGACCTGCTCTTTGCCAGTCGAGCTCTCACCAAACTGGTGAAATCTGCTATAGGAGTTGCAGCATACAGAAGATGCCAGGTAGCAAAGCACACTTGTATAGCAGAGTGCCTGGGATTTGATGGAGGTGGTACCAGTTTACCTCTTGCCCATTAGCAATCAGTGACAGTCTAAAGCAGGGGTGCCCAATTCAGGCCCTCCAAGACTTATTTGGTCATTTCTTCACCCGCAACCTTCCAAGTTCAGCTAAAATTGCGCTGAATTCGCTGAAAGCTTTACACAGCTGCAATTTTATTCATGTGGCAGAAATCCTGAGGCAAGTTTCTTGACAAATACTGCTGTTAGCCTCTGCTACCTAAGCAGTAAAATATAATAACCAAAAGAAAACTGATGAGCTTTTTCTTAAATTAGGTTCTAAATATAATAGGTTAAAATAAGAGACTGCATGTGGCGTTATCATGAAAGGGAAAGCCAACACAGGCAACTTGCCTTCTTGTTTGTGTGGCTCAACCAATAGCTATCAAATTACCACACCACAGAAAGTGCTGAAAACATCCAGTCGTATTCTACCACCAGCAGAATAATGCTTTCCTTGTCTACTCTCTCGCCTCCTTGCCCACCCAGCCCCTGGTCTCTTTCCCACATATACCCTTCCCCTCCTGAATAGAATAACTGGAAGATAGAGAGAGAGATATACATATATAAAGAGAGAGAGAGTGGAAGAGAGATAGAGAGGAAGAGAGAGCTAGAAAAAGAGTGGACTCTGAGCACTTTGATCAAGGGGGCATGTGGATTAGCGCAGGATTCAATCCAGTTCATGCAAGAGACAAGCATGAGCTCCAACAAGGTCATACAACTCTACACCATCTCACCCAAAATAGAGCACTGATACTTGCCGAGTGTTCCACTAAATTTTCCCTTTCTTCATTTCTTATGTTCGGAGTTCGGGTGGAACGACCTTGTTCCGAGTACAGGAAGAACCGACTCGATCAGAGTTCAGGACCAAGTGGCTTGTTTCGAGTTCGAGAGAAACCAACTTGTTCCCAGTCCGAGTGGAACCGGCCTGTTCCCAGTCCGAGTGGAACCGGCTTGTTCCAAGTTCGAGTGGAACCGGCTTGTTCCAAGTTCGGGAGGAACCGTCTTTTCTGATCTCTCAAACCATTATTATAACCATATATAATTATTATGAAGAATCAAAAGTTTGTTAATGAATTGCTGTATGTGACATTTTGGCACTCTGATTCACTCATCACAGTAGTAGTGAACAAATAGAGTAGAAAGACCATCAGGCTGTGTGAGCCATTTAATCACATACACCTCACAACGGCAGATGGGCCGCAAAGCAGGAGGTCTGGACGCTTGGATACGGTGTAAGCATGAGAACATGAGTTGGCACATTTACAATCATTACTGACCAGTCATTATTAGCCCCCGTGTCTGATGAGAATAAGATGATGTGTATCATCAGACCAGTGCAAACAATAACAAACAGCATACAGGTACAGAAATAAGGGGACGCATTACTGAGAATGCATAAACTGGGATTGCTGAGGGAACAGGTTGGCTCCCTGTGGGAGAAGAAGAATATTCCATTAGCATCAGAACAACTAGATAAACGGCTGCTCCATCTACCGGCACTGGAAGAGGGATCATACAGAAAAGGAGAGAAGAGGAGAAGGACAGAGAAAGCGAGAGAGAGAGAGAGAGAGAGAGAAAGAGAGAGCTCACACAGAGAGGTACATGTTTGAAAATAGACCGTAGAGTGGGGCTGGACTGTTCCTCTACAGCCATTAACTGCCGAGGGCCTACATAATAGTGTATAAACACCACTTGTGTTCAACTGAAATGTAACAATTGCCCATACAGTTCTAGGCGATGTGTCCGTGCGGCCACCTGTGCACTGTTAGCCCCTTTCCCCTCCGTGTCGGTGCCTAATCTCAAACTGTTCTGTGCTTTTCCACTCCAAAATGTTGCTCTGGAAAAATGAACATGGTAGCCATAAAAAAAAAGACCTGAACAGTGTGGGAGATTTTGGAGATTTTTGTTGGAAAAAAAATATATTAGCAACAGTTTCACTGGCAATTGCAACAGACGAAAAAGGAGCTACATTGCTAATGCTAATGCTAATGCTAGGGTTAAAGGTTGGATCAGTGATTTTTTAAGTCAAAATACTTTTTGTAATATTTTACAAAATATAAATAAAATAATAATATAGCAATATAATAAGTTCTCTTCACATTCCAGCAGTTGTCAATAAAATATTTGTTCATTGGAAAAACTGCAGTCGCTGTGGCTGCTCTGTATATGGGAGAACAAAAAACAAATAATGTGGACCACTAACATCCAACCAATCAGGACAAGGAGATGTCTCTACTTGCCTGTTGTCTGTCAAATTCAGAAAGCTCATCCTCTTGCACGAGCAAAAAGGTGTTTTAACCAAGGCAGGGCTCGTGAATGTGTTTTGGTGGCATGATTTTGGGGGGGAACACTGAAAAAAAAGAATAATAATTTTTTACTAAATTATTTTACAACTAAAACAGCAAAAAGCAACTAAAACATGCATCTCTCATCTTGTGCATAATTGTTGTCTATGGCCAGGGTTATATTTGCTTTTAACCGTGCGTATCCTGCGCTGCTTCGATGTGTCGATTGTGCACGTCCCAAAAAATGTGTGCATCGCATGCATGTGGTGCAATACCAAAGTAAACGGCAGGGGCAATATGTGAAGCGATGGTGCTTATTGTCATCAATTTCTCTCATTGGTAGGAAGAGAAAAATAAACTCTCCGCTGCCGCTGTTTCAAAAAAGGTATTCCAGTGCTGGCGAGGTATGTTTTGGCTCTGACCTGCCCCCTAGTGGACAGAGCTTTCAATTCTCCAGATGTATGAAAGGTACGCAGGCGAGTATCTGAACGATGTATAGCTTGCATAGCTGCTGCGTAGTCATGCATCGAGTGTAACTGCAACCTATTAGAAAAATTTGTGAGAAGGGAAAAGAAGAGAAAAACATGGAAGAGAGGAGAAGAGATGAGAAGAGAAGAGAGAAGATAATATATGAGAAGAGAGGAGAAGAGAATATATGAAGAGAGGAGAGGAGAATAGAGAAGACAAGAGAAGAGATGAGAAGAGAAGAGAGGAGAAGAGAGAAGATAGAAGACAGGAGAAGAGAAGATATGAGAAGAGAGGAGAAGACAAGAGAAGAGAAGAGAGGAGAAGAGAAGAAATGAGAAGAGAGGAGAAGAGAAAAGAAGAGAAGAGAAGAGAAGGTACCTTGTATGCTATTCGAGCCTATGTAAATGAGGTGTTACGATGCCTTCAGGCTTGTATAGACCCAAACATAAAGGCTTTGTGTGTGTGTGTGTGTGTGTGTGTGTGTGTGTGTGTGTCACCCTGATGTGAGGCATTTGGTGGGCTGTGCACATTTTTTCCAGCTGAGCACCAACACTAACAGTGATGCTGTCATGATGAATAGAGAGAGAGAGAGAACATTGCCAGACAGTCTCTCCTTCATCCCTCCTATTGGACCAGCTCTAATTTGCCCCAGGCAGCCCGGCACACACCCACCACAGTAGTGCCGGAGTTTTGGAGTGCACTCAGGAGCTACTGAGAAGCCTGCCTAAAAGCTGAGAATATACAGAGAGGAAAAAGCAAAACAAAATAAAGCTAAATAAAAAAGACAAGGACTCTCTAAAATAAGTCATGGAGAGGCAGTGCTGTAGTTATGGAGTCGTAAAAACGCTCGGAAGAAAAACTGCTAAAAGAACGGTGAGGTCTCCAAACCCACACTAGGCATCTATAATTCCTCTCACAGCCCACGCTTAACATACTGTAAGCGTATGCAAATTAAAATGGATTAAACTATAAACACTAAGGTTTTAAACCTTTATAGCTCAGACTTTAGCACATTTTTATAAACTCGTCCTAACGGTCACAGTCATTAAAGACAACATGAAACAAAAATTCGAAAGCATTTTTTTTCCCACAACGTTTCTTATTTCCGAATAAAATGGCATATTTGGGTGGGCGGGAAGTTGGTTTTATCCATTGGGATTTGATTTGCTTGTGAAAAGTTAAATTGGTATTGTTGCGAGAAACATGACATAAAATGATTGGGTATTTATATATATTTTTGGCCTGCCTGCAATTTTACCCTGATGTCATCAATACGTCAGAGGCCGTTTAGAGGCGGGAAATAGTGCCTGCACTTTAGTTTAAGATCATGGAAAGAGAAGAATTTTGTCATTTATGTGATTAGTACAGATGAATCGCGCACAATCTGATCAAGGGCACGAGCTAACAAGGTAAAAAAAAGTTTTTGATTTCAGCTCGTCATTAAGGTCACAGTGAGCATCAA
Source organism: Olivaichthys viedmensis (assembly GCA_028565825.1). Lineage (NCBI taxonomy): Eukaryota > Metazoa > Chordata > Actinopteri > Siluriformes > Diplomystidae > Olivaichthys > Olivaichthys viedmensis. Next base: position 2,086,022 of record JAOUQW010000010.1, on the reverse strand, counting down.
TTCCTCTACATTGTAACTCCATCAGCTTTCACCTTTGACATTAAAATAGCAGCAACCATTTATTTGAACAGAGTTACAGCTTCTATAGGCCGACGTGACCATGGGTTATTAAAAATAGTTTCGGCAGCTGTTGATCTATAAGGTTTATCCACTTTACTTAAACGGCAGATGAGAAACTATGATTAAAAAGTTGCTTAAACAAACAGTGCTAGTCTATATAATTAAACAGAATATTCTGTCTGGGAAACAGGAATTTAAGGTCAATTTAAATGTCGTCATTTAGAGATTTAGATTAGTGAATGAGAATTAAGTTGGGCAGTAAGACTAATTCAAGTGTTCTAAACTGGAAGGGTAGGGAAAAAAAATCTCAAGAGCGCGAAAGACATGACTGAGAGCCAAGCTAGACTGTACCAGTAATAGTGCTTTTGATAGGATAAACTTATAGAAAGCTCATTTTTTGATGTTGCGCAATCAGTAGTTGCTGCTGATTGAACTTGAAATGTCCCCGATCCCTGCATTTGACCATCGCAACCAGAGAAACGATGTTTGGATCTATGGATCAAAACTAAATGTAGCTGAAAAGAAAAATAAATAAATAAATCTGGGCCAGCAGTATCTCACTGCATCAGAAAATGTGACACTCGACACATTTTTGTGTTTTCTCCCCTCTTCATCACATCTTTCCACCTTTTCTTTCATCACTTTAGCACCTTCTTCTTAACACCCTCCTCCAAAACACATGCAATCACATGGTACGACATGCCCCAATCCACACACTCCCATTCCCTGTCTAATTTGCTGCCTGCATTCGCACGTCTCCTGCACTCACTCACACACGCTTATTGAAATCAACAGCTCCAGCTCCCTTCATTTCAAACTGAGAACGACGCGCAGGGGCCCCTCCGGTCGTGTTCCTAATAGCCTGTTGCTGTCACGTCAACAATAAAGTCCCTGTCGGGCATGATGGCGATCATTGCGGCCCAAGCGGAGCGTCAGAGTACTGAATAAATCATTAAAAAAAAATTTTTTTTAAATGAAGTTATCATCATCTGCTGTGATGACTTCGTATTGATGGCACCAGCGCATGGAGCGAGACGGAAAAAAGGTCTATTCGAGATCGGTCGAATGTGGTCTAGCGTTATATTCAGAAATAGAGAAATAGGCCTCATGCGTCTCGCTTGGAAGCCCCTGCGTTTTTGAGATGTAAAACGTTAAAAAAATGAAAGATGTCAGGTACATGATGGGCTTTTGCGCATTGTGTTATTAAGATGCCGTATCCCGGGAAGAATCGGCCCCACTGAGGAAGACGACGAGGCTTATTGCATCTCTGCAGCATTTTGCTGAACTGAGATAGTCCTTGAGATTGTCACAGTCTAATTCCACACTATACGTCAATGCCAAATGCAACCCCCTACCTCCCATCAGCCCAGATTTAAGGATAAAATGGCTTCCTCTGCCAATATGCCTAAATTATTTTTAGTATTAAGACGTGAAAGGGATTGGAGGGTAAGGGGTGGGGGAAATGCAGCTTCTTGCAATGGCAACGAATTACTGGCAGTTTGTAAAAATCCATGAGGAGGGATTGAAAGAGAATGGCAAAGAGAGTGGGAGAGAGAGAGAGCGAGAAAGAGAGAGAGAGAGAGAAAGAAAGAGAGAGAGATTGGTTTCTAAGCTGAGATGATGTCTGCACTTTGATATCACACAAATACACCATAAAGGCAGGAACACGTGAGACACTATGGGTCTAATCCATCTTCGCCATCACAGATGACGGTTCATAATCATGGGGCAAAGCCTACGGTTCTTGCAAACGGATCGTTTAAGAGTCTTTTGCTGTGCCCGGTTACCAATAAAGATTAACAGAGGCGGGCCCGGCCTCCCCGCCCTGTTACATGTTCCACTTTATCACAAACCAGAACACGCACACACACCACTCATAAATACACCGAATTGCTAGGGCACACTCTTATTCATTGATTTCCTTACACTCTGACCCTCATCTCTTTTGCTCACTCGCATGCACACAATACATTCATTCTAGCATCAATGAATGTAAAATATAAGAACAGTCCACAAACCCTAACACACACACAAACACACATACGAGGCTGAGGTCATGAAAAAAACAGCCTTTATTTTTCTCTCCTATTCCAGCCATTCTGCTCATTCTCGCCCTCTCTCTCTCTCATACTCTCTCTGTGTCTCTCACTCGCTCTTTTTGTACCTGTAAGTGTTGAGTGTGGCTCACCAGTACCGTCAGGCTCTCACAGAATTATGTGTGAAGCTCTAAATTGCCGTGTCAGGTTTAATTGCAATCGAGTCTGTTCTCCCGACAATGAGGAGGCAATTTCCTGCCGAAATTTCCTCAGAAATGAGAGGAAAGAGGAAGTTCAGATGAACCGGCTTCCCCACCATTTCCCAACCCGCTGGTTAAGAGTTTCTTGGACGTGCACAGCTGTGTGCTGACCACATGGTCATGATCTCTCGCTCAAGAGCCAGCAGGGGACTGTATACACACACCGCACGAGCAAACACAACTCTGTGTGGAAGGGGTTCTCAACCTTTTAAAAAATGTGCACCGGAGAACAACCCACAACCTTTTTCACGGACTGGTATGCGAGTAGAGGAAGGGAAGAGGAGCCAAGGTTGGCATCACCATGGTGCTTTTGCAGGACATTTTTAAATAAAATGAGATAAAGTTATCCTAATCCCCTCACTGCCGCATTGTTGCAGCCTGGTACCAAACAACTCAGCAGCCTGCTGCTTGGGAACTACTGCTGTATCGAACCTAAAAAGAAGTAGCTCCTATTCGCCACATAGAGATTCTGTGTGCATGTGTGTGTAGATGCGGGGGGTTTTGGACTTTTCCATAACGTAATCTGCTCCCATGCTGCCAGTTCTCAGAACGAGTGGGCTTTCGTCGCTTGCCAGTCACAATCAGATGTGCCCACACTTGCTGCATGAGACCATCTTAGTCCCTCGAACACACACACTCGCACACGTAAGATTCTAGCCCCTTTAGATAAATATTTGGAAACACACACACACACACACACACACACACACACGCACAATCAAGCCAAAAGTACAACGATCTGCCCACTGATCAGATGGAGTAGCAATAATCATAAACTGACTGGCTGACTGAAAAATCAGGCAGCAGAAATGTTTCCAATAAAGCTTTGTGCTTTTCTGACATGAGGTCAGGAATCTTAGACACAAAAGAGAGTTAAGAAGTATTGAGGAATCCTTTTACCGTTCACACACAGCCACGTCGCAAACACGGGCCTGGATAGACCTAAAAATATGCTCTCTGTAGTGATAATAGGTCCTCATGATGGTACAGTGCACTCTAGACATAATGTACATTCAGGCAAAAGGCTCACATAAGAATGCAAAATCAGTAACTATCTTTGAAAGTGCATGAGGTACACACTAGCTCTGAAAGGAGTTGCTTTATCAGGTAAAAATTTAAAACACGCCAAAATATACTGTTATTCAGTCAGGGTGGCTGTGGATAATATGGCACTGGTCCTAAAACGATGGCACTGCTGGATAAGCCTCCGATCTCTTTTCCCTCACCCACACATACACATAGGCTCTTTCAATGCCCATATGTCATTGTCTCTTTGTTTCTCTCAACCATATGTAGAAGTGTGAAGACTGATAGTAAACTGAAGCACTGCATGAGACAATGTGGACGATGGTATCAAGAATCTCCAATGCATTCTATCTATCAGCAATGGTCATCCAGTTGCAAATGTGGACATGTCAGTGCGTGTGCTGTCGTGGCTATAAGGTGCACAAACGTAAATGACACTTGGCATGCTTGTCTCGTAGCCTACTCCGAGTTCTTTTATTCTGTAGTCCCCATCCTTTGCTGCAGCATGTCGTCTGTCTTCAGAATTGGTCAACAAAAGCATCATTCTTTGCAGAGCAAGGCGGCACAGCTGACTGGTCTGGCATGCAAAACAGACTGCACACCGTAGCCGTCCATGCGCAAAACGTCTTCCCTCACCAAACATATCGCCTCAACCCCAAAAGGATTTAAGCCTATGTATATCAAACTCGTACACTCTGAACACTCTGCCTCTTTTGAAGAGGCAGTTTAATAAAGCCCAGCCTACTTGAATTCTGTCACTATTTAGTGCATGTCCTTTCATCATTCACATCAAAAACACCTAGTGATATTTTTTTTTTACTTAGTGAAAAGGTTTTGCCATTATGATAATGACAAGAATTGATTTTGGTTTGAAGCTGAAATACTGCCGAAGTAGTGCATTAGGCCTAGTAGCTCATAGCCCAGGTGACGGTTGGCTGTATTCGGTTAGAAACAGCAATTAGGCATGATTAGGAATAGAAAGGGATGGACGGTATTTCTGTCAGAATTTGAAATACAAAATATTATTTCGTAGAAAAGATCGCTATGTAATTTGCATCAAAATACTTTTGTGTTCTGTATTTTTGTGTTTTCAAAAATGCACACCGACGCTCACGTGATTCGAGGGGATTTTAGAGAAGGCACTCGCACCAGTTTAATAAGTGTTTAAAAGATTTCACATACTGTAACTGATAATGTTCTGTATTATTTATCAGACTTTTCTCTAGCTAGCAAGATGGATTCTAGCTAGCAAGCTAGATGCTAGCTAGCAGTCAAAAGCTGCTCTGATTTTGTAGATATATAAAGCTCTCACTAACACACAGGATAAAAATATAACAGCGGGTTAATATTTGTGGTACAGTAATACTTTAAGAAACCAATAAGATTTAGTGCAGACCCCTCGTGTGGTTTCTGAAGCATATCTAGCGTTAACATTAGCCATCATCCACCAGAACGCTAACGCCATTTACCATCGTAGAATATGTATTTCTGTATTTTCAAAATACATAATACTGCATTTCATTTTGCTACATTTGTAGTTTATTTTGATAGATACACATTTGTGATATTTTGTATTATGTATCTACACTCACCGAACACTTTATTAGAAACACTATTAGGAACCTGACGTGGCCTTCTGCTGTTGGAGCCCATCTGCCTCAAGGTTCGACGCATTGTACAATTGTGGTGAGCAGAAAAGCATCTCAGAATGCACAGAGTGGTTATCTGAGTTAGCGTAGCTTTTCTGTCAGCTCGAACCAGTCTGGCCATTCTCCGTTGACCTCTCTCATCAACAAGATCCGCAGAACTGC
>JAOUQW010000010.1:2053445-2075513 GCA_028565825.1 Olivaichthys viedmensis | reverse complement strand
GTTGCACCATGGTCCTGTAGAAACGACATTTCATTTCAATGTATACGAGGTATATGGAGAAATGACAATAAAAACCTTAGTTAATGATCCTTTGCTGATTTCAGTTTCCACCATCACTGAACACGAGGTGTTTCATCCAAAAGGACAACACGTTTGCAGTGGTAGAGGCACTCATTAGGTTTAACTATGATTCCAGCCAGAACTCTGTCGTGACAGCCCTTGTTCCAATCGTCTAAATGCACATGGCAGCAAGCTCATCATTAACATCAATTCACCGTTTCCAGAGACGTTAAATGAATACCTCTCTCTTCTTTCTCCTCCTCCCTCAATCTCTGAGACAATGGTGGACACCTGTAGCTTGCTAAAGCGAAAAAAAGAAAAAGAAAAAGCCAGCGGCACTGAGAACCACAGCCAAGTCCATAATGCTGACAATCATCGACGTTTACGTCTCACTCTCGGCACAAGATTAATCTTAGAAGCGTTGCCTGCAAATGAAGAATGAAAAAAAATACCTCTTATGGGAAATGATTCATCTCAGTCCTTTTGGGTTTAATGAAGAGTCTAATGTTATATATGTATACAATCACTTCTTGTTGTTAAGATCTTAACATGTATAATATATAACACAGGACTGAGCTGATCCTAGATCAGCCCTCTGATATTCTGCGACATATGAAACAAATGGTCTCAATTCCCATTCCTATAACAGAACCTTCCCCATCACAACATGTACAAACTAATGGAGTATGTATTAAAACACAAAACACGCGAGTGAGGGCAGCGAGGATGCCCACGGCTGTTTAATTTCCTATGTGAGGCCCGGCTCGCCCTAGGACTGCTTCCTGTGATCTCCACGAGTGAACGATCCCTGTGGACATCTGTTTGCACAGGTGTGCTCGCCTGACTTGTTTTGGAGGGGCGATCGGTACAGGCAGGTGTGTACACGTGAATGTGTGTGTGTGTGTGTGTGTGTGTGTGCAGGCTGCAGCTCCGCGTTGGCTTCTGCAGTACACCACAGTAGGAACAAGACGATATCTAACAGAAGAGTTGTGATTCACAGACAGATGGCGATCAGAGGTGTAGGCAAGATGCAGGAAATCAGACCATGGTATTAGTTCAGTTTTGTGAGTTTGGCAGCATGTGGGCGCAGCAAGCGTTCTGATAAAACATAAGGCAGGCAATAAGATTAAAAAAAATAATAATAATAAAATAAAATAAATAAGATAATGGCTGGGGCCAATTTCTCTCTCATGCTGGCAAATAGACGTTTCAAAGCAGTACAGGAGCGGGGGTGAGGATCATTATATTGTAAATGGAATATAATATATTAATCGTGCAAGAAGCCAATCTGCATGAGTAGCCAGTCTACTAACGGCCCGAGTGCATTTTAAATCATTGTCTTTTTTAAACATGATGGGAAGACAGCATATAAACTGCAAAAAAAAAAAAAAAAAAAAAAAAAAAAAAGAGCAAAGCCACAGAGAGAAAAATTCTAATTCCTCTTTCCACCTCAAACATGCATATTTTAACCGCTTAATCATTCTGGTTTTTAATAAATCGTATGTGTGCTGAGGGATCCGTGTAAAAGTCTATCCCCATGCTGGGAGCTCTGCTTATGAAAGAAGGCCGGAAACAGGTGGGCTCAAGTTCTGGCAGCAGCTCGCTACCCGACAGCACAATAAGAAAAGCGCTCCCATGGCAACAAGGCACGATTTGCTTTCCTTAGCCATCCACAGGTCCACTTCATGCTCTAATGTAAAATGACAAGTTGCCTGAATTAATTTTAGTGTTGGAGCGCAAACAAAAAAAAAAAGTCCTGAAAATTAAATACAAAAAAAGTAATTTTCTTCTTCTTTTTTTCTTTTCTTAAACTCGCTCCGTGCTACGCCTCCCTCGCATCAATATAGAAACCTGCAGTGTTTACGAGAACATTCGGCTCCTTCGGTGCGGCACTCAGTCCGGAGTAAGGCCAAGCTAAATCTCTAATGGAGGAGAAACCAATTTCATCTCCCACAGTGAGGGGGAGAGAGAGGGAGAGAGAGAGTGAGAGTGATGGCACAAAGTGAGTGTGTGAGTGAGCAAGAGTGAAAACGAGAGAGTGACAGAGAATGAGACAGAGATCTGTGGTTCGTGAAGAGGACCGGAAGCCTCATATAAAAGTATCTCCACTGTGAAGAACATGTGTCAGAGTGGCTGCTGACAGTTTTAAAAGGAAAGCTGTTGGATTTAGAGGGAAAATCAGAGGAGTGACAGCTGCCAGAAACGGCACAGAGCTGCTGTCGCTTTAGAGAGGGAAGCAAAACACACACACACACACACACAAAACGTCTGACATTTCAAAACAAAGTAGCTTCCTTTAACAGGCATTTACACTTGCCCTATAAATGCTCACTAAGCGACCTTGAGTGCAGGTCCTGAGTCCACTTCGCCTACAGAAACCTGACTTTTCCCTCGCTGTAAGAAAGTGTGGTCCAGATCTGCCTCTGCCAACAGTGGTTTTAACAGATGGGGGGGGGTCTCCAGCTCAAGTTGTTCTGTCTGCAGATGTGTTGATGTTACATGTTCCAGGTCTGCATTCCTCTCACTGCCCTGGGAAACAGCCTGAGAACGAAACTCGATGCTGGATTACGGCCGAAATAAAAGCAGTCATGTTCTGTTTTAATTTCGTCCATGTCACGGTGAAAGCAGCCAAGCCCAATCAAGTCCGAAATACACATCGTGTAGGGGTCAGCGCTCAGGAATATTCCGAGATGACCCGTCCAATGTAGACTTAGGGTTTTTGGGTCGCAGCTGAACAGAAGAATGACATAAAAAAAATGAAGTGTGTGTGTGTTTTTCTCTGCTCTATTGGACCACGAGGAATTTGTACTTGGGCCAGCATGATTCATCCTTGGGCACATTCGTACTCACATATACACACATCCACAAAAGTTTTTCCCAATTTTGTTCTGCCGTCCTCTCTCCCTCTCTACCTCTGTCTCTGGTTATAATTATTATCCAAGTGTAATAAAACGCCATGTGGGGAGTGCAAGTTATCAGTTACCGATACAGAGCCTCCTACTTTAATTATATTATACTGTATATAAAAGCCTCAGTGATGTCTTTACTCCTTCCACCGAGTTCCTGTGACAGATCTACATCTAGCTGTTGCTACTCAGTCTATCTTCATTTCCTCAGTGCATTCTTGATTATACAAACAGAAAACGCGAAAAAAACGCATCATGAAATGTGTTAAGTGCATGAACGCTGAAAAGGACAGATGGTTTTTGCCCCCCAACCCTCAACACAGATGATGCCAATACACACATTATTCCACATGTGAGTGTGTAAAACAAACCCCATGCATAAGAGAAGCAGCAGCCCCATTATGAGTGAGATAACAGCTTGCCCATCTCAACTCCCCCAAACTGCTGCACATCTCGAGTTATATATGCACACATGATGTTTGTATGTACACACATTAAAAAGCCAGCTGTGTCTACTGGGGGTGTCCCTGAGTAAGGATTTTCATGGTCACCCAAAAGATCTGCAAATATAAATAACAGTATTGGAAAACCTTAGACTACAGAACTTAAAGCTGGTTAGATGATCAAGAATGCCGCAACTGATTAGTCGACTTTTCAACTTGGAGGGGACAGCCCTGGTATTTCCATATACACCCACACCCACTTATGTAGTGAGTGACATTGTAACTCAACTGCAAGAAGACCTCGTCCCGAAACCGCTAGAAGTGCATGAAGCAGACTGTCCTCCTGTCATGAGCAGTTCTTTTTCCCCACAGTGTGGAATAAGCATGTGTCTACACTTGGCCCATTTCCTGCTCTCTCAGCTGGGGCTGGGGATCTGGAAGAGGACAGCAGGTCACTGAGACAACACACACACATACACACGTGCACGCGGAAGTGAAAAAAGGTCGAGGTGAATAATATCCAGGTGGAGAAATGCCTTCACAGACAAATCTCTGAAATTACACCTCTGGAGAGAAATCTCTGACAAAGACACACACACACGCACGCACGCACACACACACAAAGAGGTCTAGAACAGCCACTCCAGTTAATCTGGGCTGATGATCTCGGAGAGCTGGTTTCTCTCTCTGACCCTGAACTTAGCCTCAGACAGTCTGACCAACTCGAAGCACACATGGAAAGCAGTTCCTGATCTGCTCAAGCCCTTTCCAGCGCCAAAGCAAGTGCGCCTCATTCTGCATTACTGAACGCCTCAAATCCTGGCCTTGGGAAGAAAACAGAGCCAAGAAGCAGAATGGAGATTCATTTTGTCCACCGGAGCAGAAAACTGCGCTTCCTTGCCCACAACAAGCAGATGCACATACATAAATGCAGACGAGAGCCAGAGGAAAGAGGCTGGCTTCAGAACCGAGGTGTCACGATGATGTATTATAATGGCATGATAACCAAGAGCACAAACAGCACAGTGTCAACGCGCAGCATTAGAAATTCCATAAAATTTGTTTACAAAAAAATCCTAAGCATTAGCCCAGTGCTACTCTAATGTAATCACTAGACAGTTTAATGTTTTCCCTTGTTCTAGTGCATCTGGTTCATGTATGGGGCTTGATAATGAGCTGATAAGTTATATCAGGACTGTAACATGAAGCAGTAGAAACTAAGCCTCTAGTTCCAGATATGAGCAATGCTGATTAAGGCTTTTATATCCCATTAAAGTGATGCTGTCAACAGTGAGAACCTAATGTTATGAGGCCCTTTTTAGATCGAGTAACGGTTAACAAGTTTAACACTGGTTTATATAAGAAGTGTTAAACAAACACAATTTAACAGGGAGTAAATATTGGAACAGCGCTAAGGGGCGGACATTTACGATATTATAATAGTTAAACCAGAATCAACAAACCAAGAGGGCACCATAAAGCATGACAGCTAACAGGTTTCACAAATAGTTATAGATGAGCACCTCAGATTCCTTGAGAAAGATTTGTACCACCATTTTTGCTATGCATTTTAGTACTTTGTCTTTAAAGTGTAATGTGATTGACCTTGTTTTCCCAATTGAGGCTTTTTGTCATACAGCTGGATGTTGAGAAGGCAAGGCAACGAGGCATTGAGCAGGGTGGGGGAGTGAAAAGTAGTGAGTGTGTGTGTGTGTGTGTGCTTTATTTAACACTCGGGGCACGGCGGGTGCAGACTCTGCCCGGCTTTGCCGCTGCTCCCTGGAGAAGAGCACTGAACGCCAGACTCAGCTAAAGGACACGCAGCGTCACCTCAGATGACACACAAACGAGGCAGCGGGAGTGTGACAGTGAGTGAAAGAAAGCATAAAATGTCAGCAATATGATTAAGATGACATCTGCAGCCACTGCAAACACTGGAAATGGATAAATAAACGGGAATGAAGGAGTAAGCGAGGGGATAAGAGCAAAGGGAGAGATATCAGTGGTTGGATGCGGTCCACGGCACTCACAGCTGGCACCGACACCCTCCACAACCCCGGTAAACAGCGACGCATCAGAACGTTCTCCATAGACCGGCGGAGAACGGTTGTGTACATGTGTGTGTGTGAGTGTAAAGTGAGAGAAGAGAGATGAAAGAGGACGATGCTGATAACATGACTGCATCTCTTGGCTCTAAGTCTAATTAACACTCTGGCACACATGCGTCAAATGAAGTCAGATTGGACCAAGAACATTTCTGTCTGTGTGTGCGCGCGTGTGTGCGCGTGTGTGCGCGCGTGTGTGTGCGCGTGTGTGTGCGCGTGTGTGTCTTTGTGGGAGCTGCTGCTCAGTCAGCAGTGACTGTCAGGGGGAGGTGAGGATGAGGATGGCCTCGTCTGGAGGTGAAAGTGTCTGGCGGAGCTATGAAGATGGATGAAAGTAGAGGGCACGGATCGAGGGCAGAGAGAGGTGTGTGTGTGGGGGTGTGGGGGGGAATAGGAACGCTAACCAATGAGGCGGCTTCGGGCCGGTCAGAACACAACAGACACAGATAAATGTGCGGTGTCATTAATTCCTCTACAGACACATAAGCATACAAGAGTGAAACTGAGAGAGAGAGAGAGAGAGATGGGACAAAAGAGTGAGCAAGAGTGAAAGAGAAAACATATAGAGAACTATAGAGAACAAAATGAGAAAGTTAGAGTTCAATTATTATTTATTTTTTTAATTAAAAAACCTCTCCATTTGGACCAGACCTCCTTTACACAGCATGTAGTTTAGGCAAAGTATTCACTGCCAAACACTCACACAAAATTCTCAAACTTATTTTAATCAACAAGTCTCAACCCGACACTTTCTATGATGGAATTCATGGCCGAGCAAAGCTGCATTTTGTTAGCGAGTGTCTCTACTCGGTGCCAGTTCAGCGGAGGGTGGAGTTCTGATCAAATTGGACTAAGCATTACATGACTCAGGTAGTGTGAAGCGCCGAGATGCTGCACTGTGACAGCTTATGATTTTCAAATTTTCAGAGTGGCTTTTGTGTCATGGTGGCTGCCACAGCGAGCTACGCTGCTCTGCAGAATCGCACCCCGGGATGCGCTGAGTCCCATGAGCAGATATCGCCATTAAACTGTGACCCAATTAATTTAATCTGTGCTCGCCGCATGCAGACATGAAAGTCCAGCCACCGAACGGGGCGAGGGCAAATTTTCACATCTCATCACATTCGCATTTGGTTTTCTAACTGGGGGGAGGGAAAAAATGCAATTACACGGCTGTGATCGTGAGAATAGAGTGAGAAGGGGCCGAGGCTTGGGGCTGATGGCACCACACACTGTGGCTGTGTTAATAGGTGGCTTTTCTGTGCACCAATAGACTGGGTGAAGACCGGACCTTAAAAGCCTAAAAGTCCAGTACGACAGTCAAGCAACAGGCTAAACGTTCTCTAAAGAGTGCACTCATCACTCCATTTGGAGCAAATGCCGGTTGATGGCGACAGACGTTCGCTTACTGATGCTCACCAGCACTCATTCGATTGTTTTTCGGTCTGAAAAGGACGTTAAATCTTTGCTAATTGCATCCGTGGCAAGTGGTAGCTATTTTTTTCAAAGTCCTAAGTGCTTATGGAAGTAGCGCTAATGCTAAAACACACAGAGGAGGCTAACCACTTGCTTTTCCACTCTATTCTTAAGAAGCTTATTGCAAAAGCCACAGACATTATGAAGAAGAAAAAAATGCAAGTTAAACAGAATCACTATAGAGAGACTCATGGCTGCCAGATGCGTTAGCATAAGCAGTTTGGAGTGTTAATATAACCACATCAGGAGGCTAACGCTGCTCCGCATCTGTCAGCACAACAGAATAGCCTGCTGTTTTTAGCAGCTACCAGGCTGACACAAAAGCATACGCTGGCCTGTGGAGTTCTTGGGCCACACAGTGGCTAATAATGATTTATTATTATTGCTGAGTCCCTGCTGGGAGCCAGCACACCAAGCCATCATGAGTGAAAAGAATCAGGCATCGAAGACATAACATTTCATAAAATTTTACTCAAGATGCCAGGAATTCCTGGTCTGCCTGGGTCATGTTTCCCTCAAAGGAGAGGCAGTGTATGAAAGTGAACCCCTATACACAACACAGATCCTTTATCTTAGCTTGGACAAGGAGGGTTAGATCTCAGGGCCAGTCCTCAAGGGACATTCCTGTAAAGCATGAAATCACTAATCACCCCCTCCAGTGGGAGACACTGTGTCTCTGGGCGACTTGGATGCAGGAGCTTCTAAATTATGCACCCACTTTCGTTTGGTATCAGTGGTATAATACAGAGGCAAAGTGGCATAATATATCAAGGGCTCTGACCACATGAGGAGTCAGAGAGAGACAGAGAGAGTTGAGCGAGTCTGTGTGCAGCAAAAAGACAGCATTTAACCCACAGGCGTGCAGGTTCACCTTCACAGCAGCACCACCGGAGGAAACCAGAAACCTCCTTCGACGACGAGCTCCAAATAACCTCGATAAGCTGCGACACCATTTCATAACAGTATCAGTTTCAGATAGAGGGAGAATGAAAGAGAGAGAGAACGAGAGGGCGCGGTATGACTGATTGCTCTGAGGGATGTGCCTGTAGTCGGACTGTGGAGCAGCGCGGATGGAGATCAGCAGCAGAGTGATGGGCTCCATTACCTACAAACGGTGGTAACCACAGACTGCTCTTCGCTCTCCCCTGTCTAATGGCCCATAATATCGCTTTACACCCCGTTCCCAGCTCTTTATGCCACCTCCCTGACATAACCCTGTCATGAAGGCTCTATAAAAACGGATATATTTCTTTATTACTTCTCCTTAACATATCACCACGACTATCTGCACAGCACAAAAGAAAGCTAATCTCAGAAAGCCCGCCTTTCTCCGGCCCTGGAGGAAGACGTGACGACAGTTATTGCCTCGAACTGTTGCCCGCTCACCCTGCCGTTCGCTCCCCAACACAACGCGATGCTTTATTATAATCAAATGAATACAATATATTTCCATAAATACCCTACTTAAAAAGTAATTTTCTCTGCCTGCAAATATGGCCGCCGCCCTGCAAGTGCAGAGGTGCCGCATGTTTAATTCAGATCCAATGCGATTTGCACACTCATCATTCAGCTCACACGCGCAAACACGCGCATGATTCTTTTAACATGGAGGGCATACACTACCTACCTGCAATCCCGGCTCCCACTACCAGGTGCATCATTCGTGTATTTATCTCCCAGAAACATGTAGTATTCATTACAGGCCAGCACTCCACCACTCCATTTCCACTGCGCCAAAGATAGAGGTCTCGCAGCAGATCAGCGTACAGATAGAGAAAGTTATTAAAAAAACATTTCAGGCCCCGGAGGAAGGGCGCTCTGGATGCCTACCTGGGCTATGACGTTATAAGATTTTTCCCAAAAAAATAAATAAAAATAAGCATGGCTAGATCAATTTTCATGTCCATGGCTGGATATAGTGTCTCTACAGTCCAGCAGCAGATTAGATTGCAGTGGTGCAAAAAACTGTCTCCACCAGCCATTCATGAACAATAAGGGATTGAAATTCCATAGTGCGATAAGACACCGGGGGGGAGGGGTGGCTACATCTCAACAAAAGACTAGTGCACTACCAGCAGTGCCCTAATTTAAGCCAAAGTCCCATTTTCTGTAACTGCCAGAGTAAACATTCTGGGCCTACTAACTGACTTCATTCCTGCCATCAATTCAATAAAGTCAATAGTTGAGCTTTATACTCCACACCTTGAATCCCATTTCATGCTCCATTGACCAAAAGGTAGCATACAGGGTCCGTAACCATGCTATAATCCGCAGACATTTCATTTCATACGTTCATTTCTTAATTTCACTCGCAGGAGACAAGAAGAAGAGTGGCAGTAGGAGTGGGTGGGGAAGAGCATCAGGTCGAAAGGAATCAAATCTCTCACAAAGACAGGCTGACGGCCAGGCACATACACCACAGCCATCCCCGAATCACCCATGAATAAAATAACAGGATTAAGGACGCACTAGAAATCCCGCCAAGATGCTTGATAATGCAGTTTAGGGCCGAGCATCCCGCCTGCTAGCAGGCAAAAGTCAAACTGGTTGTCTAATGAAAATATGCCGAGCTTTTCCAGAGTCACTGAGCATAAAATTCAGAAACACAGGTCGAGTTCTCTACAGCAGCGCAGCTGAGACTGAAAGAGCACTGTAGGAAAATTAGTGTTAACACTGAGATAAATCCTTTTTTTTGTAAAAAATGCTAAAAGAGTACGGCCATGTTGTGCCATGATAGGCTCGCTAAGGACGGGATTATTGTTGTGTCAACAAGCCCCACAGATAATAGTAATTACCGTCCTTGGTTTAGACTCCTCTGACGAGAGAAAGGCATTGGCTTAGCTGACAGCCAAAGCCTAATTACCGTGAAAGGCCAATTACCAGCTCCATTTCATTATTTATGTACCTCCACACAACCAAATAAAAAGAGACTCGTGTAGCCCAGAGCGCCAAAACTGGTGACAGCTGTGCATAAGGATCCAAAAGGAGGAAAACAGAAATTCAAGGAGCTGGCAATTTGTCTAGCTGCTTGTAAGCACAGCCACAGTTCTGATCCGGTTTTGCAATCGGGACAAAGTCATGTCTGGCATTTCTTTGTCTCCCCTTAAGGCCAATTGCAGAAAGCGGAGACCTATCCTTGCCATGACTACACGCATCCGCCACCTCTTCCTGTTCAGTCGATGACTTCCTATGGCGTCTATTCAGGAAATAATAGTCATATCCTCCCTCCCTCTGGACTGCTCCCAACAGGAAATGCTTCATTCATACCAGCACACAGTAACAACACGGTTTGTGTGCCGGCGTATACCTTAACAATCCAAAAATGCAGTAACACAGATGGCCAATTTTGTACACTAAACCTTTAAGTCTTTCTGGTAGTTAGGGTACAAAAGTACCACTGTTATCACAGTCAGGCATGCTGTGCTGGAGAATTATAGAGAGTCATCTCTAACAGCGAGACGAACCATTATTCAGCCTGAAAGCCGAACTCGGTGAAATCAGACCCAGCCCTGATTTAGAGAGAAGTTAAACTCCCTCTCGCTACAGATGTTTCCCATCTCCCACTGCTGCCCGAGGTCATATGAGTAAAAAATTATGAGATACAAGATGTATATAAAAAATGGCAGATTTCAGCAAGTAATATGAACGTACGTGTGTGTGTGTGTGTGTGTGTGTGTGTATATACGCATGCGCATTACTTGACTTTGAAATGAAAATGCTGCTTGGCTACTCTGGGTTTCACTGCCGATCACTTTAGAACAGCTCAGCAATGTCCTTTTGTTTCCGCGCACGAAAAAACACAAGCTTTTGATTTTTATGGCCCCAAATAAATATTGCTGATCTACGAAGAATTAGTTTGTGGCATAGGATTAGGATTATGCAAAAGGCACATGAACCAGAGAAACCTGATCAGAGGAAACTGGACAACACCTTTTTTCTTTTTATTTCACAAGCACAAAATTCACAGCCAATAATAACATGATGATCATATTCAGGCCAGAATGTTCCTCAGCTAAACGGTTCATAAATTTCTACTTTCATCTGTACATTCCTCAACTTATCCTTGACATCTCCATAACTCTGGCTATGGCTTACTGGGTGTGAATCATCCAGGCAAACATCCGCGTTCCAATGGTAATGTAAGAAAGATTTTGAGTATGACAGGGGCTGCGCAAGATTGGCAGTAGCATCTATTAACGCACGATCTGCCTTCATCCAAAAGCCTTAAACCAACATTGTACTGAGGAGTGATACGAGTGCCATCTGTTTATGATGTGTACTTTCCATTTCTGGCCGTGTTAATCACTCCATATCTCCGGCTTTGCCAGCCCCTAAAGAGTGCCTCACGGCTTCCTAATTCAAACACGGTGAAATAGGCTCACATTCCTGTCCGCTTGCACCAAGTAATCGCTTCACACTCCAAACCAGCAAAGTGTTCTCTCTGAGCGCGCGGTGTGTACAAAAAGATCCTGCCAGCAAGTGCCAAAGTGCTTAGCATTTAGATAACATTTGTGGAGGAAGGGACCGGTCCATGGCAGCTTGAGTGAGGGGCATCGCGAGCCCCAAAGGCCGGATCTGGTCCTGCCGTGCCTTGGCAATGAGGCGCGCAGCCCAGGCTGCCGTGACAGCTTGGAAACTTGCAGGGGGTGATGGGATACAGGAGGAGAAGAATTCATGTTGGGCTGAAAGAAAGGGAGGAGTGTGCAAAGGGTGTTTCATAATGTATCCCACCCTGCCGAGTGCACAGTTGCTCATGGAAAACAAAAAAGAAAATACAGTATGTGTAAACCATGACTAGTGTACATTGGGTAGTTTTCTTCCTAACTGAGTTTGGGGTTGAGGTTGGCCTTGAGAGAAAGAAGAAACCCACAATGTACTGCATATTCAAGAGGTTTGGAGTGTAGTGCTTGGATGCATTTCCTGAGACAACACAATGTGGTAATGAAATTAGGATTTCTTAGCTTTTATTTACGTGTCAGTATGAGGGATGGTGTCGAGTCAAATGTACAAGTGTAGAGTGAATAGGACTGAGTTAATATTCTCTGACTTTCTTGTGACGCTGCATTCTGAACTAGCTGAAGCTTACTTAAAGGGGCTAGCATGTTTCTTAGTTTGGCTATGTTTCTCAGGTGAAAAGCAGTTTTAGAGATGTTGCTTACATTGGAATCAAATGGTCCACCAAGGTCCTTAACTGTAGCTTATGGTTTCCCAGAATATCTATCAAGCTCTAGGGTGAAATCAGTGACCTTATTGTGGGAAGACTAATATCCGTTTTTCTGTTTTATCAGAATTTAGGAGGAGGAAGTTTCTATTCATCCAAGCCATTATATCTTTTAGTGTCTTCCATTTTGCGTAGTTGCACTGCTAAATCTGGCCAAACTGACAAATATAATTGTTTATCATCAGCGTAAAAGGGAAAGAATTATGTTGGCGATCTTAACCAGGCAAGAGCTTGTCTGTCTAACCTGACCGTGTTTTCAAGCCTGTCTATTAAAATATAATTTTATTATGTTTAGTAAAGGCTTGCCAATCACTTATAATAATTCCAAATGTAACTTGGACTGTATTGAGTCCAGGACGCAGGTGGTTGGTCTAGAGGACATCATCAAGGTATGGAGCTCGTTATACCCAATAGGACTAAACTTATTAAGACGTTCTTAGATTATGATGCCTCCTGAGTTATCATCATTAGAGGATGGAGTAGCACATAATGAACTGCTGGCAGCCTGCTGTTGAATTTTTAACCCTTATGATTTCTATTTTCTTGTTGAAGAAGTTTTAGAAATCATTGCTACTAAGGTATGGAGGAATTTGAGAATCACAAATGGCCCGATCATTTATTAATTTATATGCTGTGTTGAATAAGAACCTAATATGTTGCTTTCTATCAAGTTTGAAAAATAGGCGGGCTGAGATAAGGGTCTGATGGTAATTATTAATTTGCTTATTCG
This sequence comes from Olivaichthys viedmensis, assembly GCA_028565825.1. Classification (NCBI taxonomy): domain Eukaryota; kingdom Metazoa; phylum Chordata; class Actinopteri; order Siluriformes; family Diplomystidae; genus Olivaichthys; species Olivaichthys viedmensis. The sequence continues at coordinate 2,062,572 of JAOUQW010000010.1, read as the reverse complement.
GAAGACCTTATTCGGAAGGCTTATTTTTGCCCCATCTTCGTTAACGCTAAGTAACACCAATAAAATCCAGAATGGACAGAACTGCTCTCTTCAATGAGTCCGTTTCACTGTCCATATGAATATAAAATTTTGCCAACGATTACCACTTTGTCAGTAGACAAAAAGAGATTGGATAAGAATTCAGAAAATTCTTCTAGAAAGTAAATGCACGGTCCAGGAGGTCTACGAATTGTAGCAAGCGTGCATTAATTTTATTTTAATAGACATAGCAAAACTAGTAACATTAAGAACCAAGAGTTCAAAAGACTTGAACTGGTAGTGTTTTTTTCCGTAATGCCTGTCTGGGGCCAATGCTCCATTTACCAATTAGGTTAACAGAAGGGGGGATCGCTACTGTGAAGAGGGTTGTCACCTGTTAAACACACACGCACGCGCACACACACGCACCTGACCCAAAGCACATTAATTTAGTTAGATCCTCCAGTTCCGTCTGCCGGAACATTGGTCCACAAGATCACGCCATTTCTTTCTGTCCTGTGCAGTTCTTCTTACGCCAAGCCAGGTTTGGCGACAATCAGCGAGGTCGTTTTTTTTAAATGTGGTGCATCAGGTCATCTTGGGCCACCATCTCCTGCGTCTTCCCTCTGGTTCATAATCGAGTGCAATTCGCGCTGGGCGGTCCTTGGGTAGCCCGAGTATGTGTCCAGCCAGTTTCATTCTTCTTTCTTTGATAATTTTGCTCAGTCTCCTTTGGTTATGACTGGTGAACAGTTCGTAATTTCTAACTCTGTCGTTATATCGAATTTTCAGAATTCACCTGATACACCTTGACTGAAAAACATCAATTCTCTGCTTTATAGCATTCATGCATCTCCAAGTTTCGCTCGTATACAACACGACCGGCACTACTAATGTGTTGAAGAGTTGGAGTTTGGTCTTGTTGCTTAGGTGCCAAATTCTGTTTAGTCTATTAAAGACCCATGCAGCTTTCTCGATCCTGGTGGACATGTCTGCATCTGTACCTCCTGAGCCACTAATGTTACTGCCGAGATAGACAAACTTGTTTACATTTTCGACGACTGTGTGGTTAACTGTGATGTTCGGTTCAACTTGCTGGTTAATTGCGAGAACTTTTGTTTTTTTGCCATGGGTGCGCAAACCCACTTTGGCCGCAAACTCACTTTGGCCGCAAACTCTTCTAGTCTCGAGGTTAGGTCTTGTAATGTCCCTTCGTCAGCCGTAATCAATGCAATGTCGTCTGTAAAGTCAAGGAAAATAGCTTCCCAAAGCACATAGGATGGGGAAAAAAGAGGGGAATTTATTCACTTCTCATTCACTTCAGTCCGTACAACATGGTAATTAGCCTAGGGGCCTATGGATATGGAAGACATGTGAAATGACAACAAACTTGAAGGAGAGAAAGCCCAGATGACATGCAGAAGAAAGGCAAAATGACAACTGGGAGCAAAGGAGGCATTTAAATCTGCGATGCAAATCTCCCACGCATCTTTCAGCTCTTAAAAACCCAAAGCACTCCCAGGCTGTACTGCTTAACAAGGGCTGAGGCACCACCTGGTAGAGAAAGAGGCAGGCGCATCCCATCTTTTTCCATTCTGACAACACTAATACCACTGGGCTTATCGGCCTAGGAAAGAAAGAAAGAGAGAGGGAGAGAAAGAGAGAGCGAGAGCATAGAAACAGAACCAAACAAGCAGGAGATTTGAAGGCAACAGCATGGAGAGGAAAAGACCAACTCAGAGCTACATATGGACAGAAATGCAGCAGGAAGCCAGGGGAAAGAAAATGGCTGTGGGATTAAACCAGCAATCACTTACGTTCAGACATAAACCTGCCTTTTGGGAAAGCAAAAATAAAGAAGGAAAAGTCGGAAAGAAAAAGAAAAGGAAGGAAGCCATAAAGAGTGCTGCTGCTACTCTGGTGAGAAAGATAAATAGCTGGAAGTACCTGCAGTGGTCTTCAGATACAGCGAGAAGTTCTTCATACATCATTATGCTTACGGCTCTCATTAAAGCCATACATCACCGTGCTTTTATTTTAACAGCTTCTCTGTTTCATCCATTTCAATTTTATTTGCATAGCAGCTTTTACAGAAATATATGAGCCCTATGAAGACAAGAAGGTAAGTAGGCATATTTCATGCATCATAAAAATCCTGGCTTGCTTACTCATAATAGTCAAAGATTCCTTTCCCGAAAGATGTTATCTATAGAATCCAGATTGATGAGATAAACGCTCTAATTATCTAATTTAGCTGTCCCTCATCATTATTGTCCAAAAGCAGACATAAGTGACACTTCTTACAATGCTGCGACACAAGAACACACAAAGAATCCACAAAGATGTTACAAACCTGACAAGATCTTAAATCCCTTAAAAAATCCTAAATGAGCTTACACTCTCAGAAAAAAAGGTACTAAACTGTACCTTTCCTTGTCGCTGGGGTGGTACCCTCAAGGGTACATCTTTTGAACCTTTACCATGTATCTTTCACCTGGAAACGTGAATATAGTGTGCCTTTAAATATTTGTTATGGTACATAATAATAATAATTAGACCTTAAGGACCACTGTTGTACCTTTAATTAGTACAAGCACCTTCCTAGGTAAAAGATACATACTACTACAAAAGATGTACCCTTGAAGGTGCCACCCCACCGACAGGGACAGTTTTTTCCTGAGAGTGTATGAAGGGTACTTAAATCTGGATTTTTTGGTCCCCCACTAAAACAAGCGAAAAGCAGCAGATGCATGCTGGTGCAAACTGGCAATCCCTTCTTACACATTCAGTGTTTGCCTTCAGGCTGCTGTTGAGGAGGGCAAATTGAGCCTGCAGCCAATCGAGCCACTGTGACGGACTAATTTCTAGGCCACTGGGAAAGAGAATGGAAGACAGAGAGAGGGAGACAGAGAAGCCCAGGTGAGGAGGTAAGACAGGTCTCCACGTGTCTCTCTCTGTGAAAAAGTGTTCTCCGTCCTCCCAGAGAGTCGAGTGTGGATGTGATGGCTAAACAAAGCGGCCAGTAAAGTTTTAACGAGCTGAAAGAGGGGGCTCGCTAATTATGGTTCCCCCTTTTTTCCCCTCTGACCCCTCTCCCTATACCTTTCTTTGTGTATATCCCTTATCCCTTCACATTAATACACTCTGTCCTTCTCTCCTCCTCATTTCATCCCTGCTCCCAAACGCCCCCAATCTCTCTAAAAAGTTGGATAAATGAAGCGGAGGGGTGGTGGTTGGGGGGGGGGGTAATTCTGGTATTCTGGGCACGCTCCAGCAGAACCGAGAAAATCACTCAAAGCGCCCCACAGTCAGTGTTTTGCGGTTAGGACGAGGGCGCGAGTGAGTAAGAGAGGCAACAAAATGGATAGCCACGATGGAGATGAAAAAGAAGGAGTGATAGAAGTGACTAAGAAGGAGGGATATAAATGAAGTGAGTGCGCAAAAGGATGGAGGAGGTGCGAGAGGAGGAGGGCAAGCCAGTGAGTTAGCACGGCAAAGAGTGCCGAGCCCAAATTTAGCTTTGAAAGACTTTTCCTCTGTCTTGGCAAGTGTGGGCACTTGGATAGGACAAACTTTGTGACAATCAGCATTTCAATACCTTTGATGGAAGTCTTTACAATAGCTTAATAACTGCTTTCAGAAACGTTTGAGGACGCTTTAGGGTAATGCTCACAGTGTGTCAGGCCAAAATTATTTGGTTGAGTGTATTTTTTGTGGTACACGTTCATGCTCAACCATTAGTTACAAAACGCAGTCAGTGCAGTGTGAAAATGTGTGGCATTAGCCAAATCGACCCATCCAAAAAGATTACCTCTAGTTACTTATAATAGCTGTTACAAATGTTATATATATATATATGTTATGCATCTGTCTCTGCAGGTAAAATCCCAGACAGCCTTGATTATGTTTTTATCCAAAAATTACATAATTACTCTATTACTTAATACTGTGACGTCGGCGAAGAAGAGGCGTGAACAGGAAAATGCTCTTAATTTGGCAAACACACTCTTACAGCACAACAACGTAGCTTGGTAGTAAGCCTGTGAACTGAACTAGTGTGGGGAAAGCTGGCGGGGGTTAAAGTCCACCAAACTTCCGACGATGGTGAGCACATCAACGTGCCGGCTTTCATACATCCCGGCATGGACAACAAATCCCACAATTTCTTCCTTTTATACCGAACACCCATTCCAACAGAACAGGGAATTCTCCTACACAAATAACAGGCGGCCGTAGGGCCTCACAGTTGCGCCAAAGCTCCTTACCTTCACTCCCAGTGTCGGTACCACAGTCCCGCTCAGTCCAGAACAAAGTCCCGGTACGTGGCGGTGGCGGAACGTTTGGAAGTCTGAAATTTGCTCATTTCTAATGACACACTAATGCATCTAAGACAAAATGTATATAGAAAATTAGGGTGCCTAAGACTTTTACACAGTGCTGTATGTGGTTATCTCCAGTTGGTACTGCAAGACTGAGAGGAGTTCAAACTAGTTGAACTAGTTTTCAGAAAGAAAGTGGAACACAACAGTTATGCAGACAAAATGAAGGCCAAGATGTGTGTTTATTTTTACCAAATCGCTCCTAGCAGTAAGTCTAACACTTTATGAGGTTTGTACAGTGTCAATCACTGAAACTATTTCCATCAGAGTTTTTTCTCTCTTCACTACAGAATGATTAAACGAGACCGCTTACAGCGCCAAGCTTGGGCCAAAGCTTGACCACGTCCAACTAGCCCTGATCGGGTGAACTGATTTAAAGTACTACAGGCAGATCAGCCAGTATGGTGTGTGTGTGTGTGTGTGTGTGTGTGTGTACGATGCAGCTCCTCCTAGAGTGACCTTAAACTACTATAAAGTGATTTTCTTTAGCCCATCTCTCCTTGGCGAGGGTCAGGATGATCCGATTCTCAGTTTAAGCTATACCAAGATTAAGGTGTACGAGAGTGCTTTGTTGTGCGTGTGTGCGTATGTGCACGTGCGTGCGTGCGTGTATGTGTGTGCGCATGCTCTGCTGGAGCGGAAAAGACCCCAGCCGGACTCTTCAATCACACTAAGCCCCAGCAGCCGCAGGCAAACTCTACCAATTAGCCGCATACTGCATCTGACCCTGCCTTCATTAGAGTGCGGGCACACACACACACACACACACACACACACACACCTGACCCTGACTTCATTAGAGCAGGAGGGCAGTAAGTCTGACAGTCTGGGGAAGACAAGATCCCTCTCTCTCTCTCTCTCTCTCTCTCTCTCTCACACACACACACACACACACATCACTGGTAGGGGTGACCAGAGTAGCTCACGCACAACATGCTGACGGCAACAGGTGCAGTGGCTGGAGGCCACAAAATCAACAGACAAACAGGCAACATGGAACTCACTCGAAAACAGGACAAGTGAAGTGAAGCCTGGGAAGGGTAAAGGAAGGACATCGGAGGTGGATGAGGAGACATTTTTTTAACCCGTTACATTCTAAAAGAGGCACATGGCCTGGATGCTGAACTGTGTGTTTGTGTGTATGGAAGGTTCTTGTCGATGGTCTGGAAGGCGTGATTAGTCAGTGCATTAGAATATTCACACACTTCAAAAATAGATAAAAAACATCTGATTAAAATGCACAGAATGAGGAGAGGTCTTTGGAAAACTTGTAAATACCCGCTGATGGATTTGTGTGTGTGTTCATGTGAATGCATGAGAAAAACAAGACAGACACAAAGTGTGTGTGCATGTGTGTGTGTGTGTACACCAGCTGGCCTCTGATTGTAACCCAAGCCATCTTTTCGCTCTTATCCACTGCGGAGAGGCTTTCAGCTCATCTCCAGTTTCAGTTTCGACCCTTCCATCAGCGCATCATCAGGGAGGCTTATTATACACCATCAAATGCAATACACGCTTCTCATGCGTGGAGCTCACTCGTGTATATAAACGCAGGCTCGCACAAACACAAAGTGTTCCATGCTACCGTTCTGTCCGAGTGGCGATGAGAAAACCCTTGGTCTTTTAGCCGGAGAGGGGTCGAGTCTGAAACACACAGCGGGCGGAGGGGAAGGGAGCGGCGAGCCCCTTTTCACTCATCTGGCTGGGCACTAGTGGATTATTGATCGCAGACAGCCCCTCTCAAAGCCATTCATCACAGACCACTCAAACCTTTAGATGTGTATGTGCACGTGTGTGTGTGTGCGTGTGTGTGTGTGTGTGCTGTTGATAGCTCCAGTGATAGCTATTGCCAGGCATCTGCAGCTAGCACATCCATTATTCCCAACAATGAGCTGTACGAGTACCTACCGGACAGCCTGCACCACTCAGTCCCTATCCAGCCCTGCCTCCTGTCCTCCTTTACACACACTGTCATGCGAGAGAAAAAAAAAAATGGCCCATTTGAGGAGATAATAAATAAATAAGAGCAGCCATTGTTTTCCCGCTCAGCCGAGTGGGGTTAGCAAAGCTGTTCAGGTGCAGATAGCAGCACAACAGCCTGAAAGATGGCCAGCTCCATATTTTATACTGTGGTGTTTGTGTGTGTATGTGTGGAACCTGGTCCACAGGTAAAAAGGAGGCCATAATGAGCCAAACTGAGACAGTGAGGAATTCTGACTGTGAGGGTGTGGGGGAGGCTGAAGGACAGAAGACGTCCAAGAAAAGTAATTACGGCCGGTCGAGAGAATGTGCGAGTCCGGCCTTCTCAAACTCCTGCATGACTATTTCCTTAGCCTGGCTGACCTAATCAAATCAAACGCTACTGGCTAAGAGTGCTGACGCTGTGAGAAGATGGAGAGCACGAAAGAGAGAGACAAGGAAGGGATGAAGAGATTCAGCCTTTGCTTTAAACTTTAAATGCTTGCCAGAGAGGCGGAAAAAACTTTATAAATTGTACTCGGTACAAAGCCCAAGAAGTCGAGATATGCGTCAGGCCAAATAAAGCTTTGGGGAAGCCTTATCGTTGGGTGGATGTTAAACAAACCAGACGGATACGGAGAAAAAAAGGCCCGGACAAGCAGCCGAGCTTACGCTCTCTCACCAACAACAGGCAGATTACTTCTGAAAGCGGCTGATCTTACCTTTGTTTTTCCTCCCTCGGTGAGGCATTTGCAATCCAGAGGAAAGAGAGAGAGAAAGACAAAAGTGGGAGACAGAGGAAGAAAGGGAAGGAGGGGGTGAAAAAAAGAAACGGGCAAACAGATAAGGATTGATGAATTAAAAGAAAGAAAGAAAAGTTCTTTCACACTGGTATGCACCATTGATTTTTTATTCTTCTGGAAACATTTAATGAGAAGAACCTCATTTGAGAGAAAAGGAAAGAGAGACAGAGAGAGACAGTGAGAGAGAGAGAGAGAGAGAGAGCATAGGGATATAAGGGGAAGGATATGAGTCTAGTTAATGTGAATGGCAGGCAGATGCTTGAGGACAGAAAAAAGTGGGTAGCCCGTTATCTTACCTGAACTAAAGCCAGAGTGAGTGGCTGGACAGAGAGCTGTAAGGAGCAGAGACAACAGTCGTTTAGGTCCAATGCATGTTTTAAGTACATCAACAAATAAGTAAGTACAAGGCTAAAATTACAAAGTATAATCTTCCTATGACTAAATGAGCTCACTGCAAGACAGATACGTATTAATCAAACACCTAATTATGCATCAAGCTGTTTAGCTGGATGCAGGCAGCCAAATGTGTGCTCATGAAATGTTAAGATTAATGTTATAAAACTGTTTATTACAATGATTTCTCACGGCAAGTGTGTGATTATTTAGACATATGGTTTGAACATGAATTGGTGGCTATAAACTTCTCTACCTACATTAGCCTCGTAGCTCCGGTGCAAAACTAGACACCAAACATGTCTTGGCTGATTAACTACATTTGGGGTAAGGGGAAAATTGTGTTAATTTCATTTTTGGCTAAACTGTTCCATTAAGTGCTTTTTGGAGGGAAAAACAGATTGAAATGTACAAGGGCCATTAGAGAAGCAAATTGTGGCTGCAACCACCAAAAGCTTAACATCGCTCTCCCAAACCTCAAGCCATTAGCTCTCCGGTCCAACGCAAAAAGGCGCTGCGCCACTGTCAGCTATTATGGCGTTGCTCAGGGTCTGCCACTTGGCCCAATGCAGTTATGTATAGTAACCTCAATTTACATGCTTACAACAAAAAGACTTGGAGCAAAAAGCTTCATTTGAAAGCTATCTAGAGCAATTATGCGATCCCCTGAGACTCCATGAGGCACGTTTAGAAGCAAAGCACAGCATCGTGGAGTTTAATTGTGACAACGAATTCTACCGGGTTTTATATGCAGAGTGCGGTCAGAAGGAGATGAGAACGGCTCTAGCGCAGTCTGCAATGAGGTCATCGAGTAGAACGACTGTATTCCATTCGGATCACATCCCGTCAGAGAATCATAACACAGTCTGCAGTCAAACACGAGGCACTACAGGGCTCCACAGGAGAGACATCCTCACTAGAAAAGAAGTGAGGAGAAGTCATGTGTGAAAGGTTGAAAGTAGAGTATGGGGAGAAGTGCGGTGGGAAAACAGAAATCACACTGCACTCGGCCTAGTGTTGTCTGTGGAATAAAAAGTTACGGTCTGCACCTGAGTTTGAATATTTATGGAGGAGGAGAAGAAGCACGAGTGCGCGCAAGCAAGCAAGACAGAAATAAGAGGAAACAAAAGTCGCAAAGCTAGTAAGCAACTCAATGGGCATGCCAGTTCACGTGTTGATGTGTTTATGCCAGTCATGCTAATATGTTATTGAATCTGGGTTGGGATTTGTCCCGATGCTCCGAGTTGCTCACCTCAGAATCTGCTCTGTAAAAATGGGAGAATGAGCAGCAGTCAAGTGTGACTAAGGGAAAGACAGATTTAGAGAGAGCATGAGGAGGAGAGAGAGAGAGAGTGTGTTATGGGGGGAATTGGTTATCTTCCATGGTTATTTACAGGAAGCTGAGTGAGAGCTTCATGACTAGGTCAGTTTCTCACAATCCGTGTCCCTCACACATATGCACATTTACGTGAACATCAGTGGCCTGTCCAAGATTTTTAGGCATGGGGTGAATGGGGGGGGGGGGGGGGGGTCGCTAAAGAAAACAATTATTATTCTGTTTAATTTGGTGCCTTC
>JAOUQW010000010.1:2025381-2044401 GCA_028565825.1 Olivaichthys viedmensis | reverse complement strand
GGAGGGAGCTTAGGAATGAGAGAGGGCCCACGTCGTTAGGCTACTAACGTGAACAGGAGTGCAGCTGAAGCACAAAATGTGGGGGGGTCAGAGAAAGACAAAGACAGAAGCCGTGTCTGAATTCATTTAATTTACAGTATTTAGTTTCCTATTCACCATATAGTGCACTATTTGGGGTACAGACGTAGCGTTGTCCGAATTCTCAGTGGACAAATTATATTCCCTGGATATACTTTATTATTACTCATAGTGCACCGTAAATCCAGTGTACAACTGATGTACACTTTTTCTGCACTTAGTACCACGATGTATAGCAATTACTTTTAGCTCGAAATGTACTTGTCAGGATGGATACCAGAGTAAATAAAACATTTTTTGTTTAACAACCACTAAAGCCAACATGTACTTGTTAGGGGTGTATTTAATATCATACAAATAAATTTGCTTTTAATACTTGTGTATTTTTGTGGTTTCGGTTCGCTAGCCAATTTGTAACGTTCGAATTGTTTACGTAGCGGCGTGTGACGATGATGCGTTTCCGGTACACTCATTAGTAAGTGTGGTGTGAATTAGGTCCAGCAACTCTCTCACTGCTGCCCCCTATATGTGCTCTACATAGAACAGTCTACACAATACTGGGGGAGGAGTTCCCCCTCAGGTTATGTAAAGTGGTCACACCTGAGTGTCTCCATAATTCTGCCCCCTTCGTTCTTTCTTTCACTTTCACACTCTTTCACTCTCACATATAGGGAGCATCCTGAGCCTCCACTGGCCCACTGCTGAGAGTGTCAGGTGGCCAAGTAAAAGCCTAGGGGAGGGGTGGCTGCTGGCTGGGTGATGAATGAGCCCGCTCAGGAGTGACTCTCAAACAAGGAGGGTTAGAGGTGGAGGAGCAGCCTGTCAATTTGCATTGGATCGGAGCCCAACCGTCTGCTCTGATTAGCAAGCACTCTGGCCAGAAATAATCCGTTCTCCAGATTCAGACCTAAAAGAACACAAGGGAGAAGCAGAAGAACTGCTCAGAACGACCAAAAACACCTCAAAAAAACTCTAAACGGCCATGAAATCACAGGGACAAAACTAGGACAGATACTGAGCACCGGTTGATGGAGTCAGATTTCAGACAAACCAAATGCTGAGAGGCAGCTACAGCCTCAGCAAAAGCATGTTCATTTGCAGAGGAAGCTAGCGTGAACGGCAGTGTGATGAGCTGTTAGACGTTTGTCCCCATTTACATGTTAAGGCATGCTGTCTACATGGACTCGCACTTCTATATTAGGGCCTTGTGAAATGCCTATTGTGTGAGCCTTATAAAAAGTTGCTTAAACTAATTACAGCGCAGCAGATGTGGCATGAAGTGAACCAAAAAAAAGGGAACTCGCACACATGCACTGAACAATGTGGACAAAATATCTTAAGATAAGATAACACTATTGATACCAGGTGGGAAATTTAAGTGTTACAGCAGCATACAAATAATACAAAAAGTAAAAAAGTAAAAATATAAGAATAAAAATAATTAAGTTATAAGAATATAAAAAGAAATAGCTGTGCCGATATATACAGATAAATATGGATAGACAGAACTGTACCAATATACATATGTACTTATTTACAGTAGTACCTGAGTAATTATTAGTGCAAAAAGTGATGGTGCAACTATGCTGATGTATATGAATAGTGCAAAAGTCCAGTAAACATTGTATTTAAAAAAAAAAAGTAATGTAAAAACAGTGCAGTTACAATCGTACTGCTACTAAAAAACTAAAAATACTGGATTTATTGCTAGTGGTTGCTACAAAATATGCTGTGACTACATGACTCCAGATGACAAAACATGCTTGTGAACACTTGGATAAGGGCAGGGCTGCACAATTTATGTTTGACAAAAAAAATAAACGTTATTTGACTGTGTGTACAAAACTCTACATTTGTCAGACTGTGTGAAGGCTTGTGAGTAGTCAGACTGCTCACAGAACACTCATCATCACTCATCTTTATAATGAACATGAAATAGGTTGCGCAGGCCTAACACACACATACAGATGTAAACACGATACGACCCTATGACATTGCAGGTGTGGCAGGTCGAAAAGATGAGGCAGCTTCACGTGTCTCGGAAGAGGCGCATGTTGGCCCTCACCCGAGTGGTAGCTGTCATGCGATGGCAAGAGGCCTAGATAATGGGGGTGGGGACTGGCAATGACTGAATTGGAGACTGGAGTGTGTTGTGGTGCTCGATGTCACAAATAGACACATTGAATCTCCAAACTAGTCTTCGTGATGTGACTTCAAAAATGTCTGAAATGTTGAAAAGACCACCTGCTCCGGAGAGGGGAGACGTGTGGAAAAGCGATTTCTATTCCATCTGAAAATGATTTCTGTTAAAAGTTAAAAATCCTTACACAGCTTTTTGCTGCAAGGCTTTGGGACCATTAGGCCAGCAGCAGGTGCCAGCTGAGAGATCCTGGCTGCAACTCTGAATTCTCAGCTATGACGGATGGAGTCTAATCCCGAAATGACTTACAAATTCCGCGAAGTCCATCTGCAGTTGGCAGCTTGGTGAAGACATCCAGGTAAAGGAACGATTTGGGGGCTATTCAGGCATTCCTAGCGAGCGAGACTAACATTGCAGGCTCTAGGTTTACGTCTAGGGATAAATCCTAAAGCAGACAAAGCTGCTCAAAGTCTTTCTGTAACAAAGACATAAAACACAGACGCAAGTAGTGCAGGACAGCGTGTTGAATCATAGCTTAGCTTTAAACAACAATCCTGCATCTCTCAAGAAACCAATTTAGTCATTCCTTAGTTCTGACACATAATTGCCTATGCCGGGTAGTCTAGTAGTAAATCAAGGTGACATTCTTTAAGACATTTTTTGCCACTTGTCCAAGGGCTTCATCAATTCAGCTAATAGGAAGAAAATTTCCTGGCATTTAAACATCTGTGCATGATTCACACCTAGAATGTCATTAAACTCCAGACCCCAACAACTGTCATGTGACCGTAACGAGCTCCATTGTAAGTGTGAATCCCGCACTGTGGTTTAACACTAGCTGTGTCTCAAACAGCATAATTTGCGCACTTTTAGTCCAATTCAGTGAGATGTGGTATACTATTAATACTTGAATAATGTAATGAAACCAACGGAAGGGGCGGAGCCATGAGAGGCCGATCGGCCAACTCACCAAGCGAGAACGCTACTTTTTTGTTAATCCCTGTTTTCTGATTTCTCCGTGTTTACCAGCCGTACATGACAGGCCTTGTTGATGAACTTACTCTTGAAAGCACTTGAAAAATGAGTCAATACAGGTTTGATGCTGCCCACATGCCACTTTAACCATTAGGCCTTCAACACTAACTCTGTATTCTATTTTTTTTTTAAAGCCTAAATAGACAAATTCATGGATCCCAGGCCATTATCTGCTCCTTCACTGAGTGCAGCATGCTCTTAATTCACATGCTCTCGATATGTAGCTGCTGGGATTAGTGTGTGTTTGTGTACTTCAAGCATCTTCAAGCCATTTTAAGAACCGTTCATGCTGATCAACTCACACCATCCTTCTGACATCTGCCAGAAACACAGTGCGCCACAAACACCATGATGCCATATGACTGGCCTTGGTGTTTGCAATCAAACATCCATGCTATGCTCAGTGAACAATGCCTGCTTTAATTGGTTTCTGTTCCTTGGTTGCATCCTGGGTTCTGTGTGAACAAAAAAGGGCAAGGATTTTAATATGGCATCAAGTAAGGAAAAGAGCAAGTGTAACCACTGTGTGCCAGTGACAAATTAGGGACCCTGTCGATTTTGGATTGGAGGTTTTATTTAAATATTTCGATATTAAAAGGAGTCGGCTCACCTCGGTACTGCAGGTCATCTGGTTATACAGTCTTTTATTTAATAACGCACCACATTCAAAATGGGAAGGTTTTTTTTTTTTTAACAGGGGAGATCTTTAGTAGGCATGTGTATTTTTATGTTAGAAGATAGGGTTGCATGTGACCCAAGCATTAGAGATGACAGAAAGACAGAAATGCCAGGCTAGTTTAAGGTGCCATGGAAATGTTTTGTCATTTCTAGCACTACTTGCTCCAGTACACATCTTTAAACCTGACCTGAAATGTGTTGGGTTTTTTTCTTTCTTTATAAAATTATACATTCTATTCAGCCAAAGCAATCACAAAGCAAACTGCTGCACACCTATCGTTAGGAAAACAATACTGTACCAAAATAAGAAACTCATTCTTTGGATTTTAGGATGATGAGGAAAAAAAATTAAAAATTTGTTCAGCCAAATGAAACCAGTGATTACTGGCCAGCAACAATAATACCCCCATCATTCATTATTTATTCTGTGTTGCACAAATACAGATGCAAGTGTTTCCAACTAATATTCGGTGCTGACTTCGTTAATTAAATCTCTGATTGTCGCAGCAAATGGGTCTCAACAACTGGAGGCGCTGGCCTGCCCTTTAAAGTGAAATTGTTCAATTTATAACAGATCGTCTCTGTTCCCTTGGGGGCTTTGTCAGAAGCATAAAAAAAAACCATCATGCTCTTGCTATGCCATACAGAAAAGCCTAAAAAAACAAAACAAACAATACACTCAATAAAACATTTATCTACACCACATTTCTTTGAAGCACGAGTTTCTTTGCCAGAACGAGGGTGAAGTGGATGCTAAAACTGTAAAAGGGTAAACAGACGGAGGAGGAAGGACTTGTGAAAGTTTGAAATACAAAGCTTGGACGCCACAACTGACCGAATAATATTTCAAAAGCACAGAGTTAATGCCGAACGAGAGGCATCGCTGTTCCAATGAAAAAGTGCTCACTGGAGTCGGCTGTTGGCAATTGTACAAAGAGACTTCTCTTCCTGCACTCTCCCTTTCTTGTTTGTGAATGTGTGTGTGTGTGTCTGTGTGCTTAATATAGGGGAGTTAAAAAAAGCAAGAAACAAACAAAGGGAGACAGAGAGAGACTGCCAGCAGAGATAGCGTGGTTATCAAAGTGAGGAAGCAGCTGAAAAACAGCCAGTGTTTTATCTGAACTAAACTTTGACTGAGTGACACAAAGAGAGGACCTTTTACAGATGGGAACGAGAACCTTCTGAAACAATCAGAGACTGTCCAAACTTGTGAACGCACAACTTCCTCAGAGAAGTAATCTTTGAGTGGTGCCGCAAACCCTGACTATAATTGACAAGCCTTGGATGAAAGTGGAGAAGAGCGGACGAGATGGATGCAGATGAGGTGAGTGAGTGGTTGGCGTGTTTGATACGTGGAGGGACGTGCGTGTCCTTGACCCTGACCTTAACCCCGATGAATGACTCAACTAACAACTGAAACGACAGTCTTGTACAGCAGGAGTCGTGTCCCCACTGTTCCCCTAGTCCCGATGATTAGACGGCTCAACGTGATATAGCTTCTAATGAGAGTGATGCATTTGATATACAAACACCGCCTGCAGAGAGCACACACAAATACACAAGCTCTCTGCTTCTCACTCTTACACACACACACACACACACACACACACACAACTTCGGCCTGGTTTAAGGAAAGTTTGTCCACCTTGTTAAGCGCAAGGCCAGGTGGTACAGGTGAGATTGGATCCAGACATGCCTTCTTCTCCCAGGTAGAATTGAATTATTGATCAGCCAGCAGATTGCGTTATGAGGAATTCATGTATCTGTGGCCGACTTGCCCAGTTCCCCCGGGCTAGTGGCAGTGCGGAATAGTGTTCGGGAGGGGCTGAAGGAATTGTGGGCTTTAAATCAGGATTATTTTCACAGTGCGGGATTGCACTTAGACAAGTCAGAGCAAACAGAATCGATCAGTCTTGTTGGTTGATGAATACAGACGGCTGGCTGTGTCCGGTTGCCCCCAGTGCCCTGAGCTTTACTCTTCAGTCAGAGGGCTTGTCATCTGAACTTGGAGGAAATCGAATTCTCAAGTCTTAAAACTGATTGGTGAAAGTGTGTGTGCGCGTGGTGAGGGTCTTACCGCTGAGCCCAACAGGGGGTCTTGTCTAAGCATTAGCCACTCCGGCCCACGCCGCAATCACTCTTGGATTGATTGGAAGTCCGCAGAGGGGTATTTTTAGTTAGTCACTTAAAGAGTGTATTTATAGAGGCCGTTCAACCAGACAGAACTGCCAGAATCTTTATGGATACCCAAGAAACCAAGTGCTGAGAACTTGCTGCACACCACTTCAAGTGGAAATCCCCTCACCTCGGACTGGACAAAGCCAATCGTTTTTTGTCACTGGCTCGCTCTGCTGAAGGTTCTTTTGAAGCAAAAAAAGATGTATTGTAAACAAGACAGATGCGGTGGTTTGGGTTCGTACAATGCTGTGTGCACGGGCTCCCAAACAGAACGGGCCCCCCCGTCTGCGATTGGTCCAAAAATCACATGGATGCTTACGTCACGGCACTTAGAGGCAGTTTGATTTCCAGTTCTTTTGTTTGCATATTCGTTCGCAGTTTTGGAAGCAGAAACATGAACATGACTGGGGGAACGCAAACATACCACCTTCTTCTCGGTCTCTTATCTTTTTTCTATGCAAAGTAAACCAAAAACTACAGCCAGATCTTCTTTCTGCCAGATTCGTGCCTTTTTCACCACCACCGCTGATGTTATTTTTTATATATTTGTTCTCTGTTTTCTGGCTTGGCTCACAGCCCCTCAAAACCATTCTGCGCCCCCGCAGTGCAGAGTGTCCTAGAAAGACATACAAGAAGTTATTCTTGAGTATACGTAGGACTGCGTGTTTGGCGGTGGTTCTTATTTGTTCATTTCTTTCTTCGCTTAAAATATACTTTCAGCTATGCAGGCTCTTTATTGGGCAGTCATTCAGTCAGTGGCCCAGATTCACACAGAGCATGGGAGCGCAACACTGTAATGAGCGAGGTTACGCCACAGAGCGTGCCACAGAGGAGTGAAATCCCACTGCAAGCCTTTTCTATTCGCTATCCTTCTGGGCTGGAAGCCTAGTGAAATTCTCACACGGTTACAACACTTTGCGTGAGGGGTTTACACTAGCGCCCGGTGTAACATTTGCTCTGGTTTAGTATCAAATATGATCTTGTACAGCCAAAAGCTGCTGAATTATCTGTGGTTGCTCAGCCATCTTCTCTGCTAACCTGGTTAAGCACCAGAGTGCTTTAGCAGAATGTCGCCAAAGCCATAACACTTGAGAGCTTCTTTTTTTTTGAAAAGTGGGAAGCAAAAGCTATGCTAGCGTAAGCGTCTCCATGCTCCATTAGAAAACCTGAAGTGTGATGGCATACTAGCTTTTAACCTTGTCCTTGTGTTCATTTAGCCTCTGGGGAATCTCTCTCGCAATTCAGCTCAGCAGTTAAAGAAGGCTGACCTTTTACCTTTTTTTGAAATGTGTAAAAAAATCATTAGCAAAAGAAGAAGAAGAAAAAAACGTGCCTCTGGTCTATTTTTTCCTTTTCCTTTGACAAAGGCATTCTCATTGAGCGAAAGAAATGAGATGCCATCAACAGGGCCAGAGAAAAAGAGAAAAACATGGATTGTAATATAAACAAAAATTAGAACAAAAATTTGTTCATCTGAGATAGCCAAAGGTCTTCCATTGCTCCTGGAAATAAATTAAATAAATGAAATCCATCAGATTATTTGGACATAAAAACCAGTGGAAGAATGGAAACAACCATGCCACCCTAAACCACCATTCTTAGAAATAATATCTTAGAAATGTGATGTTAGCAAAAGAAAGAAGGAAGGTTAGTGACTTCGCAGACAGAGATGGATCTGGTGGTCTGATTGCTGAGTTTCAGTGCTGCATCACAGCAACTGGCATATAGAGGTTTTTTGTTACAGCACAACAGAGGCTTTCGAATAACAGCAAAACAGCAACGAGCCTACATGCAGCATACACCAAATCAATCATGCTCAGTAGTGCTGGAGCAGATCCCGGGGCAGCTGTGGCGATGTTTGGTCATTTCAAGCTGCAACTTTTCTTGTCATTGGAAAATTGACATGAGAAGAGAAACACAGAACGGTTTGGGGCAAAAACTCATTCCACAGCAGGAGCAAAACAACGGAGTAATGACACACAGTGACAGTCTGTTCGCCATTTCCATTTTGCCTGCGCAATTGCAATTGAATTTCTCACTGATATTTCCTGGCAAGGAAACTTCACACATGCAAACAAACTGATCATAAGGACTCTAAACAACCAGCCTTTAGAACACAGCTTTGCTTTCTCCTCTACTAAATAAGAAAAAAAAAAAAAAAAAAAACTGAGGCGGAACCATTTGGCACGGTTTTCTGCAGTAAACAGAATAACGCGGAACATACCCGCTTCCAAATCTGGGAGCGCAGTAATAAGGTTGCCTGACCCCACCCACATCCCTTCTCACACTAATCACGATAATTAGAGGTCTGAAAGATGCAGGGATCAGTGACGTGAATCGCGCACACTAGCACATTAATGAAAAGCTAACTACAGAGCAGAAACAGACGTTGACCGCACAGGAACTTGAAGTGTTAAGGCTTGAGAAGGGCATGTTTTTCTCCGTGGTTTGTGAACATGTGCTTGCGTAGCTACAATCCCCGTTGGAGGCCTGGTGGTGTGTTTGCCTCATCCAGACGCATGCATGGGGTATTTAGAAATGTTTATATGGCTGCGCTGAAGAGGGTGATGTCAGTTGTCCAAACTGAGTCATTTGTTTGGGTTTACAGTCATGAGACACACTAAAGATATATTAACCCCCCTGCGAGGAGACTTCAGGCAAGTTATTCACCAGGGATAAGGTTAAAATAAACAATAGACATATTACTAATCACAAGACTACAGTGTAACATGCAAGGAAAGGACTCTGTGTTCAAGGAGCTGAAATGAAACAGAGAACAGAGACTTCATTGCAGAGTCTTGGTCCAGATGAGTCAAAGACACGCATGTCTGCTCTGATCACTGTGAACGCACTCGGTTCGCTGGAGGCATCTGTAGAAATCCGAGACTCTCAGCTACAATGACACGTTTGCAGATGTATCAAGCTCGAAGACACCAGCCTCGGGCACAACAATGATGGAATAGAAAGAAAATCTCAACATGACCGTGACAGACTGAGAGGATCAAAGATGCTCACTAAAAAGAAAGGGGTACAAAGCTGCAAAGATGGGAGGAGATAGGTGAATTTAATCAAAAATAAATTATGAAGAATGTAAGAGGAATAAACAGGAATGGTTAAAAGAAAAACGTTGAAAGAACTGCTGGAAAGAGTCGCATGGAGAAGTAAATCACATGGGTCAACCAAACAAGAAACCCTAACAGCATGGGACCGACTGCTGAACCTTCACATGCTCTCACGCTTTCCCGGTTCTTCTCTGCTTTAATGGACATAGCTGGAATTCCTGGCCCTCCCCCTGTCTCGGCTCTGGGATCCTTCAGAATAGCGGCGGCCTTTCCACTGCACCTCTCTGGGCCGAGGCCTGTTGCTCTCACACACTCTTCCTTCTACAGCCTCTGCTGACCCCTAAATTAACGTCTAAAAGCAAAAGCAGCAGGGGAAACATACTAATCTGTCAGTACTATTACTGTCACAATTTTCCAACTTATTGTTGTGAGTAATAAAAGATTTCATCCTCATTGAGGCTGTAAGAAGTGTTAAAAATATTACACTTGACCCAGTTCTCCCTTTTTTTGGTTCCCGAGTCATTAACAGGCCAAGCAAAAGTCTCTTTAAAATTTTTATATTGTCTATAGAGGACTGAATTAATCATTTAACACAAGTGTAACACCATTCTCCCTTTCTGCTCCCGACTGATACGCACCATGCCAGCCAAAATCTCCCTTCCTCCCTCTCAGGTTGGTGTGACCTTGGTTTCCAGCTGCTGCCAAATTTCTGTCTGACCCCTTCCTCCATCTGTCACAGCAGTTACAATTCCATCCAACCTCTCCTTCATTAATTAATCTCCCAGAGACAAATGTAAAACAGTTTTGTTGTTTTAAAGATAAATAAATAAATCAGCACACTAAACAGTTACCATAGCACATCATCTTGCTATGTGTGAGCTTTATTGTAGACATGATAATTAAAATAATCCTGGCATGAGCCATTTGCTCTGTTTGGGGATTAACATTGGCATTACGGCATTACACTTGTGAAAATGAAACGCACCCTCCGGTGCTCAGCCTAATACCTCTTAAAAAAATAATAAAACCGAGAAGAGAAACATCACTGCAGAAACAAAAGTGGCAAGGTGGGTGACAGGTACATGAAATGGATCCATCATTTAGCACTTATCTGTTCAACTGAGTGTAGTTGGGCGATAAATCTTTTTTTTTTTTTTTTTTTAAACACACCAGTAAATAAAGAATGCATCAGTGCTTCAGAGAGCTTAGCTTATATATTTTTTTGGGCCCCCCCCAAAAAAAAAATAATGCAGCAACCGATTTTCAGCTTAATTGCATTATGAACGTTCAGGTAGCCTTCATAAAATCGCTGTAAACGTCAACCTGAGCAAACAGGCGCCTAGTAGAAGTTTCAGTCTTGCATAAGACTTTTTGAAAAACACTAAAACACAGAGCAATAAAAAAAAATCCTTTCTTTTCCTTTTAGCCCAACAAAACACCTTGAAAAGCATGTCTAATCAGTATATAGAATGGCTGCTTGTATTAGAATGATGAATTAAACTAACGTTTTACAACTTTTGTACACTTGTACATTATTGTTGGGGCTATTGTACACTAGGGATGCGCATGGTTATACAAGTATTCAGATATTTTTCCATTTGTCTTAATTGGGAATTAAAACGGTC
This sequence comes from Olivaichthys viedmensis, assembly GCA_028565825.1. NCBI lineage: Eukaryota > Metazoa > Chordata > Actinopteri > Siluriformes > Diplomystidae > Olivaichthys > Olivaichthys viedmensis. The sequence continues at coordinate 2,033,605 of JAOUQW010000010.1, read as the reverse complement.
ATGAAAGTTTGGAACAACAATGAAATAACTATGTTATTGTGTATAGTTTTTGAGAGAGCGTGTGACGTAGAACCACAGAGAATGTCAGGACATCTTAACAGTTAACATTATCAGTTTGTATCCAGGCTATAGATGTGAATTTTTTTATTTTAGAGACAGGCTCCATTGTTCAGGTCAATTTGAAACAGTTACATTGTAGTTTCGGCTACACGCAATAATTTTTTTAAAAACCGTCCATGTTTAAGTCTTATAGTTAGGGAAGGCCCGAAGAGCATTTTACAGGTTTCGAATACTCCTTCTCAAAATCACCCTTAAAAACAAAAATATTTACGTTTTATAATTAATCATAATTTTAAGTATGTTCGCTACTGAAGTTCAAAATATAATCAGTAGGCGGACGGTCAGATTGTCACGAAATACCAAGACAAACAAGGTAGGATCCAATTGCAGATGACTTTAATTGAAAATAAACAAGAGGTGTTCCAGATCGGAACCAGGCGTTAATATCCAAAATCCGTATAGCTTTAGCCGAAGCGACAGTATCCAAAGGGGAATCCAAACAACGTAATCCAGAAAACAGGCAGAGTTCAGTAACGGGAAGCCAGACCGATAAACGCTCAGAATTGACTCTCATACGAGGATGGCAAAACTTTGCAAAGATTGCTTGTATGTATGTGTGTATTTATATTATTTATGTGTCTACGTGTCCCGGAAACAAGTGAGTGAACTGGTGAACCGGAAGTGCTAGAACTCCGGGGATCGAGGCTTCTGGTGGTGCGGGGTGGTATTGCTTGTGGTGTCAGGGTTGACCGTGACGGTCAGATATGAAGCTCGCGGGACAGAGAGATACATTCATTTTTATTCACAGGTTTAGTAAATATAACATGCACATATCTGTACTGACCATGAGTTTATTATAAACAAGCATTGCCACTGTGTATGATCACATATAGTTCGTTAATCCAGTGAGATTTTCACTCCTACGCTCTGTGGCAGTTGGAAGTTCGGATTTTAATTAATATTAGAAAATATTAAGGGCGGTTACAAACAGAAATAACTGCGGGAGCGTGCGGGAGTGATCAGAATTCCTTTGCGAGTCGGCAGGAGTGGGATTAAAAAAACAGTCCCGCGCACACCTCTAGTTTAGTTTAACAAACAGTATTCCAAATTATTCGGGCCAGCCCTATTTGTAGTCATAGCAAAATAAAATATTTAAATATTTGGATATTTGAATACTGTTCGTTGAAAAATGTAGCTATTTGAATAGCGAAAACGGTTCAAATGCCCCTCCCTATTATACTGTACAATATTTTGCACGTTCAAGTTATTTTATATCAGAAATTTTATATCGCCCACCGTGTGTTTAATAGTGCACATCAAATAAACGGCCCTCAGGTAACTCAGGTAGTGTAACAGAGTGTGTCTAGGGATGTGCAGACGGATCTCAACAGTCCTGCATGCTATTCTGCCAGTTCATTCTCTCGTGATGGGAAGAGACCGGGGTTTCCCACAGTTCGCAGTCAAGCTAATTCTAAACTGATGAACCATTTCATGCTTGAAACCAGACCCTTTGAACAAGAGCTCACGATCCTTTAGGCTGAGTTTGAATCTGTGTGTGCACGTGTGTGTAGTCCCAGCCCACACACTTCATAGATCTTTGCTTCACTTGAAGTATGAAGTGTATGGGATTTTAAAAAATATTGTCAATGAACATCTATTTGTAGTACATCAACAAGAACAAAACTAAGCAAGGTATAGACAGAGAGAGATAAAGGAGCAAAGAGAAACGTGCACCAGCTTAAATGTGCTGCATGGCACTGCGAGTTGGCGAATGAGCAGAAGTGGGAAAAGGAGGAAGAGAGAGAGGGGGGAAGTGAAAGATGGAGCCACGGGCACGTGAAGCCAAGATTGGATCACACTGACAATGCTGAGGCCAGCTGCTGGTGAGCATGTGTGAGAATGCATGTGATCTCACCTCATCCATGCCATTTCCCACAAGGGTTTGCTATCAGATGTAACTGAGCTCCTAAGTGAATGACAAAAGTAGGGAAAAGGTAAACCAGAGGGCACAAGACACAAATCATACAAGCTCTTCATTCAGGTAGAGTATTTTCTGTTCGAACACCAGCTTCCCTGAGTAGGTAACGGTTATAACTGCTCAAACATGGGGGGGGAAAAAAGTTACCAAGATTTCTAAGATCTTAGAAACCAATTTTAGAATATAAAAAATGATGCCAAAGCAGTGTTATTAAAGCAGTGCCACACACAGGAGAACAGAAATGTAAAACTTTGAACAATGCCTGGCAATGCATCTGCACTTAAATGAATTATTTCATACGTGTGTTTTCATTTCCTTTTTTAATTTCATCCCGTCATGTTATAAAGGTGAGCAATTTCCATTTTCATGTATGATTTATCATCTTCACTGTATCTTGACATAGAATGACCCCTACAGCACTATTAACAAGACACCTGGAGGTAGAAGTATTGGTAACACTTTACTGTAGGGCAGTGTTCAGAAGGTTACATGACACCTACATAAGCCCTTCATGACAACAGACATTATAAATGTTTGTCAGTTTATGTCCGTTGTCATGAAGGTCTTATGTAGGTGTCATTTAGCCTTCTGAACGCTGCCCTACAGTAAAGTGTTACCGAAGTATTCAACACTATATCTATGAGAAAATCTTTACACCTACATCACAAGGTAAAACCTTTGGCATTGGTGCTCTGTTTTTTTGTGTGTGTGTGTGACAATGTTCTGCAAAAAAAAAGAAAAGAAAAGCATTTGGCCTTTCTGAAACCAAAGTGCTTTCTGACTAATGACTTTCTCATCTAATGGAGATGTCACAGCTTAGCCATTTCCTAGAACGGTTAAGTTACAATAATAGTGCTTTTCCACCAGACACCATGGCCCGGCTCAGTAACAAATGCGAATCCAGGACTATCCCCATCTTGGTCGAGTGTGTGTGTGTCGGCTTCTCATCACATAACGCTACCTGTGAAAGTAGGAGGAGTTTCTCTGGAGGTTGTCGGGTGGTGCCTAGTGGTGGGCACACGTAGTAAAATACTACCCGAAATTCAAGAAAGTATTTTTATTTATTTATTTATTTATTTTCTTCAAATAAACCAGGGATATCTCATTTTATGTTAAAATGTGTGTGGCGCTTCCATGTGTCTCCTTTACAAGACGATCTATTGCGCACTATTGCAAACACAGAGAGTTTGTTTTAATGGCAGAGCGTGACCCAAACACAGCCAAGTGTGCCAATATTTTAATCTTAGTAAAAATAGACAGAGGTTTGAATGCAAACTTTGTCAGACAACGTTAAAATATGACACAAATACAAGGAGGCGTGCATTTTCTGTGGCTGAATCTCAAATTACGTTCTATTGTGCATGTAGATCACTAGGCAGGGTGTACAGCGCCATTATGCGATACCCTATGTAGTGAACAAGCACATTTCGGATTCAGCCCAACTTGAAAATGCGGATTATACGTGGATACGTGGATTTGTGAGAAATACAAAATCAAGATAAATATCAGGGACAAGAAAATATTACTGTGGGTAAATACATAAAACCGAATTGTATGATAAAATTATGATATTGCATTTTAAATAAGTCAGAAAATGGGCATTTGAAAAGAGACAATCACTGCACTATTACTGCAGATTGCTGTGCCATACTTTCAGGTAGAAATGTGATTCCAGCCAGAGATGGCTGATATCAGGACGATTCTGTGATGACTACCTTTGACCAATGGCCTGCACTATTTCTTGCTCCACCTGTATGTCCCTGTTCGTTATACTTGGTACTCAGGCAAGAAAGATAACCAAATTCAGCCTTCAGCTAGTGGAAACAATGGCAAAATGCAGGATCCCAGTTCATTTACTGAGCAGAGCTGCGCTGCAACGTCCGGAAGAAGAGCACAATAAGACCAAGGTTTCTCAGTTCTCAGATCCCAGGGGGGCCCTAATCCAAAAAGCCATACAAGCTATTGATACCCAATTTCTGTTAGGAGAAGGCTTCGACACCTACTTCCAAAAATCTTTTTTTTTTTATTTTATTAATTTGCCAGACGGTTTTATCTAAAGCTATCAATCCTATCAGAATGATCTATGAGATTCCAATACGATCATATTAATGAGCAGTGGAGGGTTAAGAGCCTTTCTCAAGGGTTGTCTATTGTCTGGAGATCGCGAGTTTGAATCCCTACGATGCCACAGCCATCCGTGGCCGGGAGTCCAAGAAAGCATAATTGGCCCTGCTCTCTGGGTGAGAAGGATGGCATTACTCTCTCCCCTGTCGATCAGCGCGACGCTAGCCAATATTGGGCGTCTCTTAGCTCATGTGTACGGAAGAGGACAGTTGGTGCTTTCCTCCGAGCGCAATCGACTGCCCTGTGACGTTGCATAAGCAGGAGTTCGAAAAGATGTGGTGATCTGGCTTCATGTGTCTCAGAGGAAGCACGTGTTAGCTTTTGCCCTCCCCTGGGTGGTAGCTGTTGTGCGATAGGGGAGAACTAGCTAGTGGATGGGAATTGGCAATGACTAAAAATTGGGAGAAAAAGGGGTAAAAATCAAAAAAATAAAATTAATTAATTTAAAAAACCTTCTGGGACATATTAAAAATAAAAGTAGCGTGTTAATCTGTGTTTCTGTGTTTACTTTGAAGCTGTTCCATTACAAATTTGATGAGAGGGTCTAACACATATCCTGAACCAAGCTTACAAAGCTGTGCCCAATCACTGGGTTAAGTATCACTGGGACCCAAGTTCAACTCTCAGCAACTCATGGTCTGTTGATTTAGAGCGATGCTATCTCTAAATGTTAGGCCAAACAAGTTGGGCCGGTAGCTGAGTTAATGACGGCACAAAAGAATAAAATAAAATAAAATAAAATACTGTTGTGGGGAAAGCATGTCGCACCCTCCTTCATGCCATCAACAGTGGAGCCTAAGATAGTGGCTAAGAACTGACAATAACCAACATTGCCAATTACTAAAAAAGTTGGGTAATTTTCTTAAAACTGAAAAAGAAGCAAATGAGAATTTTTTTTTAAATGGTGCATTTTAGTGGACACTTCTATACAAGATGGCACTTTACCTATATCACCCCTACCATGGTTCTTCTTTGTGCCAAGCTTGTGTTAATGAAACATTACTTCAAGCTGTTAAAAGTGATGTTTGTCAACCTGGTACATTGGTAGTCGAGTGTGTATTTTTGGGTGCATCCTTTGCTTCAATGTGAAACCAAGTCACTGGGAATTAAACAACTCTGAGCACACAGAGATCCGGCAGGTCCGGGAATGACAGCAATTTACTGAGCGGCAGTGAAAAAGGAGGTAAAGTATAGCCTTCTCTGTGCTGAGCCATTCTAAAAGAGAAATACAACACATTGAAAATAAGGGGCTTTAAAACAAGACGTCTAGTGTTGTTTGGGCACAAATAACTATAACGAAAAAACATACGGTTAAACACAAAGTTGCCTTGTCCTTACTGGTTTGTAATGTCAGGTATTGGGGGTTGTTTAAAAAAATAATAATAAAAAAGCTTCACTGCCAATTGCTTATGATTGTGAGTAATGGATGTATTATGACGTTAATGACATTATGGAGATAGGCTTGAGGGAAAAAAAAGCATAGTGTCTGAAGGTGAATGGGGTCGTTCTGTGAGAGCTATGCAATACTGAGAAATCATTCATCACCACTTTGTGCCTCTGATAAGGGACAAACCGACTTTTTTTATCTACTCCATGAGCAGCAGATAAGCTTGGAAAATGCAGCACCATGAAAAGGAGAGGGAGCTGGGGGTATTTTCACATCGTGTCACAGAGTATACGTGGTGAAAGAATGGGTAATGGAGAGATGCATGGACAGATGGCCTGTGTTTGGGGTGGCTGCCCCTCACTGTCCAGAGTTAGAGCAATCGCTGCCACTCCCAGTCCTTGCGCGCGCTCTCTCTCTCTCACACACACACACACACACACACACACACACACACACACACACACACACACACACAGAGAGAGACAAAGAGAGAAAGACAGACAGAGAGAGAGAGAAGCATCTTTAATCCGCTTCCTCCATGACGGCGTTTGTTTATTTTCATTTAATGAGGATAATCCCCTAGAGACACCGTTTCTCTTTTACAGTACAGATCCATCAGCTTTGGCCAGAGATCTAGGGGTTTTGGACGAAGGCACAATCTAGCATCACAATAAGGGAACAGGGTGCCAGGGGCCGAAAGACACGGAAGGACAGCACAACCCCTCAGACATCCCTGAATGGGACCTACTGTCTACGCTCTTTTCTCTCAGCACTAAGACTAACAAGCACAGAAAAAAAGAGATTTTCTGTTCAACTTCTGTATACACACAAAGAAATAAATGAGCACGCCGGAAGAAACCGGAACTGGGACACAGCCAGCTGATCGTCGTTTCACACGAGTGATCCGACTGTAGCAACGGCAAACTTTATGACTGGCCTTCAACCCTCATAGGATGGGTAAAAACGTGTACAGAGACGGGCTGATGAAAGCAGTTGTACCGCCTGAACCGTGAAAAAAGTAAAGCACACGTAAAATACTTTATTAACCTCTTGTACTTTACCCACTTGTATTCACGTGCCCATGAAATGATTCATTTCAATGGAAAGAAGAGGGCTTGAAGCTTTCATTTGACACCTCTTTCTTGTGTACATCTCAAATCTGAAATACGAGAGTGAGGAATCCTTGAGGGATAAGAGGTTATTAAGACGAGACAAACTTGAAGTGATTAGCCTATTACTCCTAAGCCATGCATATTTATAGGAGTGAAAGTAAGTTTGATACTGAAGAAGTCGTACAGCTGAACACACACACACACACACACATATACACACACACACACACATATATACACACACACACACACACGCTGCCGTTCTTTCATTCAACAATTCCTCCTCACCCACTTACACACACACACACAAAAACACACACGGGCCTGAGGAGGAAATGAGTTACAAGGGAGCCATCTCATAGCAGAGGCAATAAAATCTTGCATACACGAGTGCCGAAGCAATCCGCCGCTACGCTGAGAGGCGTTCAGGCTCCCAGTCCTGCCGTGACGCCCCGTAGCCTCTTTATCCTGACTTATTTGAGGAGTGTCTAAGAGGAGACGCTTGAATGTGCCCCCAGTGTGCTGTGTCTCTAATAGCTCTGAACTGGTGCTTATTATAGCTTTTTTGCTTACACTGTAACACAGCGCAGAGGGATTGGAGGAGGTGTAGGGAGAAGACTATGTGGGTGTGTGAATACGTCTTGTCTGCAGTTTTACGCTGAGATCAGAGCTGAGATTCTTGCGGCGGTGACAAGCAATTCGCTACGGTGCAGTAAAGTGACAAATTCAAATGGTTGGGTCCAGTTATAATCCTGGGCCAATTCTGCAGCTTGTCTGATGTCCCCTAGTTTTACTCGCAGGTTGTTCTACTATCCTTCTTTTCCACCAAATATGGTTGGTTTAGACTCATAAGGGACAGTTGTGGCAATGGCAAGTGTATTGTGGGCTAAATATGACCCAACTATAAGCAGCCAGATTTCAGGTTTTCACAGCATTTGGGATCTGGGGATCATGCAGCTAATTGTGGTCCCACTATAAGTTCTGGCCCATGTCATGCCTGAGGTTTGGTCTCATCAAGGTTAAGTTGTGGCTGTGGTCTGGCAACCAGATTCGGATAAGTTCATCGCTGTCAATTCCCAGAGGTATGTGGGCTAGAAGAAAGCAATAAGTGTGGGCGGGTACTGGGTAACGATTGCACAGATCTGATATAAGACTAGTATCGATTTCGGGCCGATATCAGCAGGAAATGCTGGATCGGATATCGGAGGGGAAAAAATTCTGTAACAAATCTAGCCTCATACAGGAACATTTTATTTATTTTCAACCGTTACGTTTTTGTTTTTTTTAAACTGGAAACAATTTTGTTTACATATTGATTTTATTATATATGTATTATATATATAATACAGATGTCACGGTGTGGGTGCGCGGGAGCGCGGACACAAGCGCAAAGCCGCTTTGAACAAACAACATCTTTATTTATAATAATACCTGATTTAAACAAAAACTATACACGCCGCGACAGGTGTGGTGAACACACAAACATCGGAAGACAACACAGGACGGAAACAAGCGGGTATTTAAACACTTAGAAATCAAGGGAAGACAGACGAGGAACAGCTG
>JAOUQW010000010.1:2008994-2020565 GCA_028565825.1 Olivaichthys viedmensis | reverse complement strand
GGGGGGGGGGGGGGGGGGGGGGGGGGGGGGGGGAGGGGGGGGGGGGGGGGGGGGGGGGGGGGGGGGGGGGGGGGGGGAGGGAGAGGGAAGGAGAGAGAGAGAGGGAGTGAGAGAGAAGGAGAGAGAGAGGGAGTGAAGATCCCCTTTCTCCTCCCCCTTCTCTGTAGTGAAGAGCGCCGGGAGAGATAGAGATATAACCGATAGAAAAGGCAAACAAATTAGGGCTCTACCATGGAAAATATGCGAATGAGCTCTCCTTTTACAATCACAAGCGTCAAGTGGCTTTTAGCTTTGCTTTTAGCCCATTGCTGCCCTTTGTCTCATCGCCTCCATTTACTTCATGCAATAAACCAAGTGGCTATATGATGAACTCATCGTAGATTACTGTCAAAAAGGAAGATTAGGGCCAATACTTTTACTTTACAACTGTTTTAATCATTGACGTGATTACGTTTTAGTGCCATTCTGAATCAAAAGACAAGGGGTCAAATGAAAGAGTTTAGAGCTAATCAAGGATTTGTTGATCCAAGTTTGACTTTAATTCAAGTTGTGTGGTACCACTTCATTTTGAACATGTCTTACCAAATCAGCGATTAAAACCTTGATTATGCGCCATAAAAGGTTCGCACTTGAAATCAGTCATTATCAAAACTTCCATCCAGTTTTGAGTGAAAACCTTGAGGGAATTCTCTTGTTTTCGTAACTCATCTGATATATATGCTGCCATTTCAATCACCTCAGCTGTTTAAAATGAATCTCAAACTAAAAGTTTAATCTGAGCTTAAAGTAATGGAGCGACATGATTAGAAGTTAAACTACTGTAAAACTAAACCCAGAAATGAATCATACTTTAAATACATGACTGATTATTTTTAAACAAGGTTTTAAGTTTGGTTAATAGATCAACTTTTATTCAATCCAGGTTAAAGCTTAATCTTTATTGGTGCAACCCAGTTTTAGGATGTTATATATTTTGATCCTGATCCTATTTGGGACATTACACACTTTTTCAGCTGTTGTGATCATCAAAAGCCTCGTTCACACTTTTCACTCTTTACTAGTTTACAGGTGAGCCAAATTTAATCTGCCACCTATAGTCACCTATGAAAATGTAACAGCCTGGGAGGCATCTGTCAGTGATGTGCTAACAGTAATGGGACAGTGAATTGTTGATTTCTGTCAGTGAAGAGCAATATATTGCACCATTCTTTGCCCCACTATGTGGTTATAAATATGAAGTTTGCAATCAATAGTTTTTGGCACAAATGTACATCACTCGCTGAGTTTATGCTGCACTTATTGATTTTGGAGCTACTTCTATTGGAGTTATCACTCTCTCTCTCTCTCTCTCTCTCTCTAGGCATCTATCCCCATAACCCCCCCAAGCTTTTCCCACTTTCTCCTATCCTTTCCTTTCCCTATAAGCTTGACACTGGGCTCAGGCCCTAAAGAAGTCCATACATTTAGCTTCTGTGTATCTCAGATGTAATCAGATTATCTTCCACCCTTGCATTTGCATGCATCTCTACTGCAGAGTTCTAGTGTCAGTACGTCTGGATTTTTAGAATTTTTACTGGCTTTCTAAACTTTCAGTTTGTTCAGCGGGAAGCCTGGAATTTTCAGGCCAAATATTCTAGACCTTCAAGAGGATTCTGGAATTCTAGTTTAGGTTGAGGTTTAGGTGTAGAATTCTACACCTGTTGTATATATCCTATATTCCAGAATCAATTTCTCTGGATTTTAAAACTCTTTTATTGGTTGTGTAGCCTTAATGGGACTGGGTGATATCACAATTTAATATCCATATTGCGATAAATTACATAACAATTTTCTTAGACATTGCAGGTATTGTTACAACTTTTATAACACCGACCACCTACATTGTGAATTAAAGCAGCTGGTTGTTCCTAAAAAAAAAAAATTGTACTAAATATTAAATTTTCCCTCCTTTTGCATGTTAATTGATTTATTTTTGTAGATGTTGAATAAAAGTATAATAATAATAATAATAATATTTATTTATATAGTTCAAAATATCAAAGTGTTATGAGTAAAGCGCTTGGGATGGGCTGTACTGCTACAGAAGATCAGCAAAATACGCCGGAGCTAAACCATTTAGAGCTATAAATATCTCATTGAACTCATCGTCTCATTGAACTCATCGTTTTTCACAGGTTTTGTAAATGCGGCAACACTGTTTTGCTGGCACTTTGTTACGAACCTAAATATCATGATGTATATCGAGTATTGTGAAAATGTCTTCAAGTATTGTTTATTGATATTTTTGCCATATCACTCACCCCTAAGCTTTGGGTCAAGAAAGTCTAGAATGTTCAGCCTGAGAATTCTATTACCTTTAAAAAGTCTTTCTATGTGAGAAAATAGCCTGCCAGTTCATGTTTGTGTGACCTGGCAGTGTTCTGGAGCCTTGTTGTGCACAGAGTGGTACTATGCTCTATGGTGAGTGATTTATGGTTATGCAAATGCAGCTGTCTGGGAAGAAAGCGGGCACTGCCCCAAAGACTCATGGGGGAGGAAAGAGTGACAGGCCTGAGTCAGTCTCATTGTGCCGAGGCAGCTGGAAACAAGCTGACGAGAGGGATGGACTGATTATAGAGAGAGGGAGATGCAGTCTTGGGCAGAGGAATAACAGATGTAAGCTATATATTTGCCTGAAGTGATGAGATTGGTGAATCAAGGGATTTCCTTCAGAGGTCTTCAGGGCAAGTGATAAGATGATAAAGAAAAGTAGGCCAGTCAAGATCATGTGCATATCTGGCAAACATGCTTGAGAGAGACAAACATTTGGTTTGTGTGACACAGAAATTGAGTTTCTCGATGGGTATTGGGACAATGCGTTACAAGTTGGGAAGGAAGTATGAGCTTGTTCCCTCAGGATAGCAGAACAAAATCTCCAACTCAAAACACTGCAGAGTTCCATTTTAATCTGTTCAATTCAAATATATGCTCAACATCTGTCCTGTGGTTACATGTGACCTTTTTTTTCTTTTTTTTAAAGGTTTTTAATATATGTTAAGCCTGCATGGTTTGACTGACCTTGCCCAATCCCATCATGACCTTGATACTTGGAAATTCTACTCCTGGTAGCTCAGTCCACATGTGTACTCGCAGCCTTCTGTGTTCAGCTCCAGTATGCCAAAAGCACAGTATAGTGTGAGCACCCCCTACTGTTTATATAACTTGAACTTGATTGCAGGTTACATAATTAAATTTGTAAAAATGTAGCAGGTTACATATATATATCTTCTAGTTGGGTGTGCTAGAATTAATTATTTTATGTTCCAAAAAACATAGCAGAATCATTATTTTATTTCACTAGCAGCAGAAATCTATAACTCATTCGATATTTTTGCATGGTCGATTTATAGTTCAATAGTTTGAATGTAGTTTACTAAAGTGCATAAAAATTTTTTTTCAGGGAATTCATTTTCTACACTGTTTTTCAAGTTTAACATTTTTCAGACATTAAATCTTTCTCTTCACCAAGCATGCTTTGTAAGGGGAAGAGTTGTGATTGCGGCTCCAGATAGGTGTTATCTCTGAGACGTTTCAGGATTGGAGGCAAGACTTGACACCAGATGGAGAACTGACACCGACAAGGCTGCCATCGCAGGAGGGAATGGAACTGAGAAAACACATCACACACTCAGAGGCAGGTTATTTCAGGCATGAATACTATTAAGTGCAAGCCTAGAATCATTGCACAACCCATTGGAGCGCAGCACTGATTTTTCCCTCTGACTTATGACTCTCAAAGGGCCTGTGGCAGACCGACTCCACTCTTTGGGAAAGCTCTGGGATCCAGCCAGTTGATATTTCTAGAACAGCGGTAAAAATGTTCACAATTGTCTGAAATTCCCATATAAGCATACCAAAGGTTGAGTATTCTAGAGCCTCAATTCAAGCTGAGTCCTGGTTGTAATGTTCAGATGTAGAATTGTAGAGTATTGAGCATACACGTGTTATGAACAGGCTGTAGGGCTTTTGTTTACCCGTGACAGCATCTGCTATAGTACTGAGGAACAGCTGGCAACCCTGACTCAGTCTCTCTCAACCAGGAAATATACAAATTACATGTAAGAGCGAGAACTGTGGTTCTTGAAGGAATTTTTTTTTGCATAAATAAATACATACATACAGACTAGGAAACAGGGCTATCAGGAATGTGTACACACATGTGGGTGTGATGTGTGGTTTTAATGCACGGGGCATGTACAAAAACTGGATACAATTTTGCAGAGTCCTGTTCACAATAAAATTCTGCAAAACCCTCTGTGACATTATTTCTTATTTCCTCAATTTTATCAATTGGTTCCTGATGGAGGAAGACCGCATGTAGAGAAGTGATTAAACACTAAGTGACATCTTCATTCTGCCTCATCTGATAAAGAGTCTGTACCAAAGAAACATAAAAAATTAATTTACCTAAGTCTAATGTGGGAACCACAATCCAAACTCATCTTAAGAAATGTGTTTTTCTCTCTTTCTCACATACACACAGACACTCAACCAAAGACTGTCATATCCTCTTTAATCATTTTTAGTAGTGATTGAATAAACGCACAAAGTTCTGTTGATTTCTGGATTTCAACTGGTGTGGGATCTCTGCTTTGCTTTAATCTGGATCATCCTGGATGGCTTATTAAAAGTTTTTGCGCTATACTTAGAAACCAGGCCTACTTTTTTATTCTGCAGCATACCTAATACCTATAATCTATAAATCTTCTGGGTCGAGACAGAAGTGAGTTGAGATTCAACTCAACTCTCTCCTGTTTAGAAAACCTAAGATTCAAAGAAAGTAGGTTTTGGAAGTGCACTTATCAGTATGATTTTTATGTTTCTACTAGGCGGCATACAAAATCCAGGCTCTCTCATGGCACAGTGGGTATTGCGTGGGTGCAGCCTGGGCTCTCATGCTGAAACAGTGCCATGGCTCTGCCATCTGCTACGCTCTATTTTCATCCATGAGTTAAGAGTCAAAGGATACATGAAAGGGCCTTTTATGGGTTTGATGGGTTATGTTTACATGTTATGAGTTTACTACATGTAAACGCTAAAACTGGTTTCAGTGCCCTTCTGAACAAATTTTACTATTTAGAATAGGCTAGCATATAAATCCTAATTTTATTGTTGCTTAGAGTGACCAAATAAGACTAGATTTCTGTCACAACCTATTTACAGTTACAGTTATTCATTCCACATGAATTTACAGAAAAGTTTTCTTTTTCCAAAAAGAGTGGTTCTAAATCCAAGTTCCACAACATCACGCACTTTGGCTCAGTTTAGGAATAACTTAATCCTAAATTAATAAGTTGAATCAGGAGTATTAGAGCTCAAAACACAAAACTCTGTAGCGCATTAGCTTCCCAGGACTGGCACTGAGGACCACTCTAATGTGAATTTGCACTGGGTACAATAAACACATGCCAAAATCAATAGATTTCTCAAGGGCACTCTGGGGAAAGACGATTCCATTACATAACAGATCATCCACACATCTGCAAAGAATCGTCTATCCCACCAAATAAAAGCTAGACTGGTCAGCAATTTGCAAATTAAATCATTTTTACTGGTCCACACTACCTTTCATTCAAACACTAGTCATGTTTGCATTTTGGGGCAAACTCCTGAGCATTAAAGGCATCCTTTTAGGCACAATCCATGTTACCATTTACGGGTCAACTGACAGAAAAAGAAGAACAAAAAACAGGTTAACAAAAAGTGAACCGAAAGCCTCATATCTATGGTCCTTGCTAGTTTCAAACATTGTATAGTTTTCTTTCCCTGTTAATTTCATTTCTTGACCAGAAGAATAGACCACATCACTGACAACTAAATAGCTGAACCTTCCATATGATTGAAGCTATGGTCTAAGTAAGCTATCTAGCTAAATAGTAGTAAGCTGATAATGTTTTTAGTGTCGTGCACAGGAACTCAATGTTGCTAGTGCTATCTGCTATCAGATAGGGCTGCACAATTAATAGTATTTTAATCGTGATCACAATTTTTGGCTTCACTAGTTAATTAAACAAACTATTGCGATATTGGCAATTTGTTCATGTTAGCTAATTGGCTAAAGCTAGCTGGTTTTAATTTATTCCTTATTCATACGTTTTCAGCTGTTTGGTCGTGTGCTTTGGTGACATGAATTATTTATTCATAATTATTTATAATTTTGTTTGTATTTAGCATTTAACGGTTACACTGTGACCAAGGAGCAGACTAGCTTTGATTCAAAGGTCTGCACATTTAAAAGAATTTAGGCTTATAACGTACAATGTGAAGGAAAAGGCTGATTTCTGCTGATTTAAAATGATAAGATGGCAAAAAAGAAATAAAACTATTTAGTTTTTAAATTGGCTGAATAATTGTGATGAATAACCGTGTTGTTTTTTGTTAACTGTGGTTTATTAAATCACGAGCTCTACCTTCGAATGTTTAAACCTTTTGCTTGCTGTTGCTGTTGCTCAGTATCAGTCAATAGTGTAGAACATGAAATGAGTCATAATAAACCATGATCCCAGACCAGACATGTCTCATACAAATCAAATACATGAACTTCAACAGGAGAAACTTTATCCTACTTGGAAAAAGTGTGACACTGGGAGAATTGTGTTATAGGGCCGCCTGGGCACTGCAGGATCTGGCCTTCCTGAACTCACCTGACAATTCCACTCCACACCACCAGAGGGCTCCGTCGTCACTTCCGGTTCACCTGAAACACTCACCTGTTCCACATTTGCTTATACAATCTTCAACAGTATAAATCCCCCCAGATTCCAGCTCTTCGTTCCTCATTTAGATTGCATTTTGGAGCCTTTATATTCTGTGTATATCTCCCGGTATTTGACTCTCGATTATGATATTTGCTTGCCCCTTTGGTTTAGTTTTTAGGTTTTTTTGTATATGACCCTCTGAACTTCGATCTAACTCTCGTCTGAGTGAATGTTAAAAAAGTAAATAAGGGCAAGCAAAGCTGAGCGTGCGGTCACTCTTATCAGAGCTGTTCCCATGCAGAGCCAGCATCAATGATCAATACAGGAAAATCCTGTGTTCACGTTAAATACATCATTCATGTCTTATGGTACAATATATTTAATAATCAATTTAAAATCAAACTTTGTTCTATTGCATGCTGCAATATCAGTATTGCGATCTTTTGCACGACAAATTATCGCGTCACGACTGATGCCTGGCCATAAAGGTTGTTATGCCATAATTACAGCAGCGTCACAGGACCTTTAATAGAGCACATTTTGTACATCAGTGGAACTCAACTCACCAAACCAATCCATTGTCTGATTCAGTGTTTGAAGAGCACAGGTCATTTTTAGCCAGATTTGAAGCTTTACTGTCTCTAACCTCTACAGTGTCAGGATCCACTGCTCCTATGTGCTTGGCAAAAATCGCCCTCTGGAGTCAGCAAAGTGAGGAGAGCACCTGGAGAGCAATGAACAGCAAATTTGGCACAAACATACACTCAGTTCATTAGCATTTGCAATGTGGATTTGTGTCAGCAAGCAGCACTGAAATGTCATAAAATTCTGATGGCACTCAACAAGATGAGCAAATAACCCAGCATTCACTATATGACAAATGTTCACTCTTTTTAATAATCCCCTACAATGATGCTGTATTCTTTTGAAGAGATTCACTGACTTAAAAGCATAGGGAAATGGGCATAAAGTAACTGTAAAAAAAAAATCATGTTTTGAATTTGGTTGCAAATCCTTTGCAATCATGACTGCTTGATGTGTGTGAACCACAGAAATAAAAGGAGGTATCTTCCCTAATTATTCTCCAACATTCTTCACCATTTTAAGTTCTTGCTTGTTTTGGGACCCTGAAAAACCCTATTTTGACATGTCGTACTATGACAAGTTTTGAGGCAATTTGTTGGATCTGAGAAGTTTAGGTATTTCTGTGCCCTTTAGTATTCATCCTTCTGCTGCTGTCAGCTGTCACATCAACAGTAAAGACAAGTGATCCCATTCCTTTGGCAGCCATTCATGCACATGAATCATATCATCTACAGTCTTAACAAATCATAAAACCAATGAGATCAGTGTTACATATATTAAGAATGGTTTTTACATCAACTTTTTTATAAGACGGGCTATAAATGCTACAAACTGAACCTTTACCTTTGAGATACAACCCTTTTTAACAACAAAGGCCGACTCTAAGCTGTCTGGCCTCATTATTATTTTTTTTAAACGGAACAGATGTTCATTCTGCTGATCTGAAGGATCCTAATCTGACACCACAATTAGAAATGCTCAGACCCCCAGCGTGCACTGTCAGTGTGATGGACAACTGGAGCTCACCAGAGAAAATCAAACTGACAACTTGACTGCTAAGGGATATGAGAGACAGGCATTCACTGCTGCCATTATGTTATAGTCATACATTCAAAACTGTGGAACAAGATGTTATATGTACACGTGAAACATGAATAAAGGTGAGATAACACTAGGTTGATTTTTAGTATTTAGGGTTCCTGCACAACCTAGTTCCAACCTTAATCCACCAGACTTGACACCGATGACATCACCTGAGGCCAGATGTTCCTGAAGACTTCCAGGAGCTGGGTTGCACACTTCCACTGCTTTTCTCATCCATTTTCTTTTTCCATGGTTGTATTCTGTGAAGATGAATTCACGTATTAACTTTGACTTCAGCTGCATTGTGTTCAGACTACTTTAAATAGCACGAGTCTCCAAGGCAGAAAAGCCAACTTTGTAGCATACTCCAGGTCTCTGCACTTGCAGACAAGGTTTACATCAAGCGTATGCTGAGCTCCTTATTCCTTTGATATATAATACCCAGAAGTGTGAACTACAAGGACTAACATGGTGCTGTGGAACACTAGTAAATTGTTGCTTCCTGTTGTATAATAAAGGTCACTCAGGTTTAGCTGAAATGGGTCTGATGTTTGTGCTTAGACACAGACACAGACATACTGCATAAACAATGTGGTTTTGCTAATGAACCCTTGAACCCTGCGTCATAAGACTGACATAACCATGTCATAAAGGTGTCGTGGTAGATGCCATACTGTCATTAGCTGTCGTGACAGACAGGTTTTGTCCAGTTGTATAGCAGCATCATGTTATTATTACCGAGATCTGCCATAATGTCTGATGTCATGACTGCTTACATCACATGCAATTTTTTGCTAAATGTTCTCTAGTTAGCATATGTTTTATTGCATGTTTTATGATCGATGATATGACATGTACTTCATGACAACTGTCCCAACACGCTTGATGAGATAATGTGTTACATCTGCTCTGCCTTGGGAAATGTTACTTGACATAAATAATTTCTCATAAAAGGTTATGATTTGTATTGTGACATATTATTGTTAAATCAATGGCAGCATCATAAAGGGCTTGCACAGACATTTGTCATAACATATGCTCACTAAAGTACCACTAGTGATTTTTCGCATGTGATATGTAAGAGATAAACACCCAATGAAGTGCCCCAACATCTATGGAAAATTGTAATAAGGGATGAGGCAGAGGCAAAGAAGCGCCCCGTAAATTTTTTATATCAAGACACTTCATCGGGCATTATATTCATTTTGTACGTTTTGCTTCCTCATAACTGAAATAGCAACTCATTGTCATTTTATTTAGCCCCCCAAAACCACACACACACACACACACACACACACACACACATATAAATGGGTACCATTAAACTTTTGTTGTTATGTTTTCATCTTGGGGGCGTTATCTTGCTCTGTTCTTTTTCGCTTTTAATTAAATTTCCGCACTGTAGCCTATAAATAATCCCTTTCTGTGTAAATCCATGTCATTCCTTTTTGTATTTTCGTTTATTGGCATGATGGCAAAGAGTGAATATAGACCTAGCCTAAACCGTTATTTGTGCTTGTTGTCATGGTTACATTCCAACATGGTTACATACAATCAGGAGCATTGATGTAGAACTGATTACATTTTTGCCCGAATACACAAGAATTGTCCCGATATAACACCTACCAGGCAATCAGAAACTGTGGCCAGGTTATAAAATATCTGATATTTTTATAAAGTAAAGATGAGTGCAAAAGTTTGCATACCCTTAGGACAAAATAAAGAAGGCAAAGAAATTTGGTCAAATTGGGTTAATGTTAAGATATTAATAGTACAAAACCCAAAATGATGTCAGTTTAAAAGTGTTCTCCCTTTCTGAATGTGATATAAATATTCCCTAATAACTTGTGTGCCCACCCTTTACCTTTATAACGGCCTTTATCCTCTAAGCTGCTTTTGGATCCTCTCAGTTGTAATAATCACCTCCTAGACTTTTCGTTCTTTTCAAACTATTTTCCTATGAATTTTCCATTGATGTTTTGGATCGTTGTCATTTTTATTATTTTTTCATTTATAAAAGTGAGATACATTTTCTATTTTCATTTAGAAACATGGGGGGTTGCCACCATTTACACCCAACTGTGTGTATCATAACCTCTGTCATAAAACATAGAAATATGCATGCGGCATAAGCTGTCACTGGTAATGGTAACACTTATATCGCTGGACATAAACTGTCATGGAAATTCATGACAGCATATGACATCTTCCATGACACGTTTATGACATGGTTATGTCAGTCTTATGACACAGAATTAATGTATACTGAAAATGTACTGGAGGGTCTACCACTGGTTGCAGGTTCTAGCTATATTCTCTGAAGATGTAAGTGATCTGACTTTTTAATCACTGTCACTGTAATCGTGTGGCAGACTTTACTTTCTTTAAAAGGATCTGACAGGATTTGACAGCACAGACAGCCAATCAAGGCCATGGTTAGATCATGCGAATGATGGCTGTGCCACCTGATCTTTCAAAACATATAATGGGCAAATTGTAAGAAAAACATTGTAAGAAAACACAAACACTGCCTCCATCTTTACCCTTAACAAAACTGTCCAATTTTTTTCATAACAATAATCATTTATTCCAAAAGTACAATTCCGCACATAAGGCATCCCGTACAGCCCTTTCAGCCCAGAGTGAGAGATATCACCCCAAAAAGTCTAATCAAATCTACCCTAATCTTATTTATGCCACTTCTCATACAGTCTCTGGCCTAGTCTGACCCCAAATCAATAATAAAAAATAAAAAAAAAGTTTTAAGGAAATTGCATGCATGGCAGTGAGGTTAAATGAATCTGGGCAATTGGACATTCATGCAGTTCTACTGCCATCTAGTGGTGCGATGTCGCTCTTCCCATACAGGAAGTAGAAAACTCCTCGATTTGTCAGATCCTTTTAAAGCAACTCACTCACCTTTTTTTCTTGTAATATCCTATATCTATGCCTAAGTGTTACCAAGTGGCGTACTTCACTACGCGTTGTTATAAAACCTTGAAAATACCGCTCTTGTAGTGTCACGTGCACTCGTTTGCCTGCCTTCGTGATGACGTCGGCAACTGCGGACGACAATCAGGAAGCGGTTTTGTCTGCAAAACCGAAATCAATCGGTAGAAATAAACAGTAGTAACGGGTGGTAATGGCGTTTGGGAACAATTCGGGA
>JAOUQW010000010.1:1963287-1976729 GCA_028565825.1 Olivaichthys viedmensis | reverse complement strand
TTTTCCTTGCCACTGTCGCCTCTGGCTTGCTCATTAGGGATCTAAATCTACATCCGGATTTCTGTAAAGCTGCTTTGCGACAATGTCCATTGTTAAAAGAGCCATACTAATAAAACTGAATTCTGGTTTTTGGTTCATTTAATCACTGTGAATCGTAATTTATAATGTTTAGATTAAAGATTAATCAAGAAGACAGCCACATCTACATGAATGTTTGACCTCTGAAATTTGGGACAGAGGCTAAACATTATGGTTTATGATGTATTAGTCAAGCCACGGATATCCTACAGGTTCATAAAAAGTACTAGAGCACTGTGTGTAGTCTGCATGTTTATAATAAGGCAAGTGTCGCCATCTAGTGAACAGTCTAGACTCCACAAGTCAGATGGTCTAGATGTATTTCATGTGATCTATAAGCATTTGTACAATCATCAGTTCAAATCACTGTGTGCAAGTCAATAAAACTCATCCGAGGGATTTATACTAAGAATTCCTCTCTCTTGGTCTGGTGTCCTAACTTAGTGCTCCTCTAAATTAGCTAGAATTCAGTACCTTCTGGTC
Organism: Olivaichthys viedmensis; assembly: GCA_028565825.1. NCBI lineage: Eukaryota > Metazoa > Chordata > Actinopteri > Siluriformes > Diplomystidae > Olivaichthys > Olivaichthys viedmensis. The sequence goes on along the minus strand of JAOUQW010000010.1, from coordinate 1,976,168 downwards.
GAGCTTTGGGTTTCTTCAGTCCTCCATCCTGCATCAGTTCGAAGGCAAATGCCACATTATGCACCTGAGAAAAAAAAACATTACATTTTTTTACTCCTCAAAATACCACCTTTTCACCTTACATGTCAGAGCAGCTGAATGAATTCGGAGGTTCCACTCACCTTCTGTTCAAAGCTCTCTGGTGTGAGGTAAAAATTATACAACGGCACAAAGTAACCTTCCAATAAGCCCATCAGCAGCACTAGATATACACCATCTGCAAACTGCAGACACACACCCAGGATCGCACACATAGATACTTTGTTTAGAGCTTAACAGATACAGGCTATGAAACTTTGGAAGTCTAACAGAATGTTTAAAGTGCTATAAGAAAATACTGAGGAACTTTTTTTCTGATGAAAGTGCAGCCCTGCTCACCTGTGATTCCAGCTCAGTGACTTCCAGATTCAGTTTGTTCAGGTGTTTATTTACAAAGGTAATCAGGGACTGAGAAAGACAATAAACTATTATTATCAGTCCACACAATTTTACTACAGGAAGGTCTAGTAGTAGTAAGTGATGACTGGACTTGTGGTATATTTTGAAAATGTTAGCCCCTTGGATGAAAAGTTGACTTACTACTATTAGACATTCCAAATGACCTTAATAACTGAAAACATTCACAGACATTATATTATAGGAAGCCATCTTTAATATAGCAGAGGGGTACTGCAGAAAAATGCTGCGAGAGAGTATTTTACCGTCTTGACCACATTGAGCTTGTCAGGTGCATGGTCCAATAAGGTGTCAAAGGCATCCCTCTCTGCAATCACAAAACAACAATGTGTATATACATATATATTAATGGTATATTTTCCTGTGACGATAACCATTTAATAACTACTTAAAATTCATGGAATGCAACAGTTTCGCATATGTAGAGCACTTACCAACACAACAAGTTTACCACCACATTGTCTACTCACCAAATCTTCCCACCATCATCCTGCAGAAGAACAGGAGTAATACAATTGTTACATAGTACATGGAAACCATCATGTAACCACTAGATGGCGCTAAGGACTAGTCAAGCACTCCACTTACTCTGTAGTAGTTGTGAGTTCTTTGGTTATATGGGATGTGTGTAATATGCCCTCCCTTTTCTGTAGAAAATAAAGAACAACAGAGAAAAAAAAACTTTACTATTTGTCTCATAGGATATCCGTGGAATGAGCATAACTGTGTTTTAGACAAGCTCACACACCTTGACCACCACCACCCTTACAGAGACATGCTCAGGGAGCCTGATGGGGGCCATAAAGTGCATGGCCAAAGTTACCAGCAAGTGCACAATGGCCACCAGGTTCTTCGAGTGGATCGCTGAAAGGAGCCAAACCAGGACGAGACATTTAGCCTTTCAGTAATCTGGATGAACGTGTTGGGATGATCAACACACACTCCTCACAGGGCTGTACTCACAATCAACTCCCCATTCTATCGTCCAGCCGTGAGGTCGGAGCAGCTCATTCACTGCCTCCAGTACAGTCTGTAGCTTCTGTTTCTGACCGATCTCCGATTGGGTCACCTCTGCTACATTCAGCTTACGGCCCGACAGCTTCTCTGTTCAGGACAAGATACCATATACACATACACACTTGTTTTGTCACAGTGGGAAAGTGAAAGCACTGAAATATAAGATCCATATACATCCCAGTTGATTCATGTGTGAAATCAGGATTTAAAGATTTGCTCTTTCTTATACCCTCCCAATAAGTTTTCTTACCAAACAGCTTCTGCAGCACCTGTCCATCATAGAGGTCCTCCTCTAGATCTTTAACAATGATTCGCTCTTCCTCCAGCTCATTATTGATCCATTCAATCAGAACCTGGGTTTAGCAAAAGAGTAACCAGTGTTATTAAGGCATTTAATCAGCAACTTCATCATAACTGGGTTTCTTATGGCCTCAGTATTCTGCTCAGAAAACAACCATGAACTTGCCAGTGTGAACTGCTCGTCCGCCCTGAAATGTTTTACCCCAAAAACTGAGTGATATTTAATCTGGACACTCAAAAGCCTCTCTGAAATACTGTTGTCTTGATTGACAAAGTTTTGTGTAGTCGTACACTAATTTAAACCATTAAAAAATAATCTATGTTGAATAATAAATGGTTACATATATTTATGTATTATTTTTATGCCCAAGAAACTACTAAAAATGGCATAGGAGCATCGCTAAAACTTTGCACTCTTTAAGAAGCTAGGATGTATGAATATGCATGATTATGCAAATGCCCCGTGCAGTTAACACCCCACCCCCCTCCCCCACCACTATATTGGACCTTGATAGGTTCACGCTATTACGTGACGTACAAACCTAAGCTGATACGTACCTTCCCACAAACTCTGTCTCTGTTTTCAATGGAAAAATTTGGACAAATTTTAACAAATTTAACCCAAATACCAAGCTATATAATCATAATAAGTCCATCCAGGAAGAGTTAACCGTTTAAAAAGCATGTTTTTGAGTGCAGGAGATCTTTAACATTATGACATTATTGCCAAAAATGGAGAAACAAACAAACGGAATAAGGAACACACCTTCTGTAAGTCTTTAAATTTGGGATTCTCTCTAGAGGTGGGATCTAACATAATCCTCTCTGCATTTTCCTCTGTAAAGAGAAGAGAATAAAAAGCAATGAAGAATGCACAAACGCTCACACACATTCATCCAGTATATACAGTACACATATGGCATATGCTCTCTTACTCACATATATACCTTCCACGCCCTCCCTCCCAAAATAGGTTTTGGCAATGAGTCAGTGCTTGAGCTAATTTCTCTGTAAAGACACAGATGAATCTTTCCACTTCCCTGTGACTCAGAGGGGACTCTGAGTAACACTGGGTGTTGGCTCTGCTCTCTGTCACTCAGGCACTGGCTACCGTCAAAATGTCACCAAAAACAATCGATTTACACAGTGGCAATAGCATCTAATTTCATTCAGAAATTTAGTTTTTTTTGTATTTTGTTTTGTTTAGATGTTACAGCTCCAGTCAAGAATTACAAAAATAGCATCATAGCCATAGGACTGTGTTTAAAAGAGAGCATAAGCATCATACGTGATATTTTATATTTTAGTATAAAATGTAATGTGATTAACAACAAGAAGTTTCTGTTGTAGTTTTGTCACTTCTGGACATTATATTCCTGACTTAAATTTAAGTTGAATATTAAGTTTTGCCATTTGTCAGGATTTAAAACAAAGGTATAACAAGGTACCTCTTCCCTATTGCATAAATTTATGCCAATTAAAGTTCTGAGGACCGGTAAGCGCTTGGACTGATATTTAAATATAAATATATACTTAAATATAAGCCACTCTCAGGAAAAAAGGGTTCCTCAAGGGTTTTTGGATGGTTAATGGTTCTAGCTTTCCTAAGGGGTTCTACTTGGAACCTTTTCAGAAGTAGAAACCCTCTGTAGTAGAGTTCAACATAAAAACCTTTATGGGTTTCCCCTAGAGAAACAAACCGAAGAACCCTTTAGCATGCTTGATGGAACCTTTTTTTCCGAAGAGTGTATGTTATTTCAGAGCTTATTCAGCCTCAGCAAAAATAAATCTTGGCTATAGCAAAGAACAGAGAATTCATCGGATGCACCTATAGCGTGAGTGGAAATCTCTCCTGGTGAGGGGTAGTGAGACAGTAAATCGAGTTCAGTTGATGGGGAGGGAAGAGTATGTTACCTAGCAGCATGTCCTCTGGGAGCAGGTCAGCATTGGCAGGGAGGAGAGGAGCGTTGATGGCATATTTCCCCTCTTCTTGAAGGTCACTCACTAAAGGCACACAAACATCAGAGATGACGTTGGAACAATTTAAGATTGCCACAGATTGTTCTCAGGACTGTCAGCTCTAGACCACTACTGTATTTTGGAGAACCTTCGCCACTCCCTGAATGTGATTGTGTTCAGAACAGCAAATTTGTGTGATTCAGAATAACCCACAGTTACAATACACCCTACGCTAACTCACCTATATTTCTCATTTTCTCTCTTCCCCTTTCTTAGTGGCTCTCATATATATCTCACATATAATTTAATCTCGTTACTTATTTCCTCATTGGTACTACAGTGAGTGGGGTCTCTTTCATATGCTGCCTCCACTATATTCTACAGCAGAGGTGGAGACAGAGATTCATATCAGAGACATTCAAGCACGGCCATACCCTCTCTGAGATGGTGATATTAAAGTTGTGAGGTGAGAGGTCATGGAACCAAGAAGCTAAATCAGTTCTCACACTTTCATTTAACCTTTCAACTTTGCCTTGACACAAAAAATTGTCAGGTCATGGCCAGAAAGTGACTGTTCCTTCATTTCCCTTACACATATTAGATTCTACTGAGAGCTTTACAGAGGGAGCATGCAAGTTGCACCAACCTGGCATTTCCTTTGTAATTACAGCCTAAGCATTCATCATTCAATTATGTAATTTCCTCCCAAAGCGTTTGTACTGGCTAAAAAAAACCTCTGGACCTTCGAGCACTGGACACAAAATAATCTGATATACAAACCAGGCTTGTTGAGTATAACATATCACAGAATTTCAGAATTTACAGTAAACGTGGGTCTTCTGCACAGAGGGAGCACAACGTTGGTCCATTTAGTAGAACTAATGGATCATACGAGTGACAAACAAGTCTATTGTGCTGCACCAAACATATATTCAAAAGAGACTGATTCTGACTAATAACATAAATGTTCACCATGAAGGACATTCACATACTCAAACAACTAAACGCATCCTTTCATCATTTGTTGATCAGTGCTCTCTTTGTCACAACACTACCTTGCTTTTTTTTCTTTGTCCCACACAGTAGCCCAGCCATATCATGAAATACAGTCCCAGATCCAGCAGGTTCCCTTAAAAAAATGAGAACGAGTTTGCGTATGAGAGTGAGTGTGTGTGAGAGTGTGTGTGTGTGTGTATGCGGTAGGCTGCTGTTTGTGGGGTTATGGCATTGAAGCCAGTGTATGTGTTATTTCTGTCCATGGCACAACCCCCTACACTTTGCTGCTCCTGTTTCACTAGGGGACAGAAGAGGAGGGGAGAGGACAGGAGCAGCTGGGAAAAGATCAACCAACCATAATATGGCTGAAGTCTAAAGGACACAAAAGCGCAGTAAGATAGGAGATTCTTTACAGAGGTAGACTGGCCTGTTTTCAATAATGTCCGTTTTTTCTCTCAGTTATGTTAGGTTTTTGGTGTTGATGTGTGATGTGTGAACAAAGTGGACATTAGCTTATATATAGGGGCAATGGCAGTGCCAAACAACACAATAAAACAAATTCACACGTCTTTTAAATTCCGTATTTTAATCTATGTTTGCAGAACTTTGATAAGGAAGCCTTTATTGAAATAATAGAAATAGAAATATTTTCTTATTGGAATTAATTTTCTGTTTAGCTGTGTGCTGTACTGACTGCTTAATTTAACATTTACATTCAGTCAGCAGACTTTTGCTGATTGGTGTGCTACAAAAAGCACTGCAGGATTAATCTTCTGAAACCATTTTCATGTTCAAGTCCATTAGCAAAGTGCAGCTGATGCTAACGGCACTGTCGCAGGCAGACACAGAACACCACTTACAGCCAGTACAGATCAATACAACTGCAACTCGTGTAAGGAGACAATTTACTGAAAGTGCTGATCCAGGATCAGATTTTGCCATTTAATTTCGTATCGTAACCTACAAGCTTATTTAGCGGATCTAAGAAAAAAAAGCTGAGATGTGTCCATTTTTATAGATGGATCATTTTGTGCACTTATTTATTATTTATTTCCCCCCATTTTACTTCTCAATTTGGTCATTGCCAAATTCCACCCACTAGCTAGTTCTCCGCTATTGCAGGGCAGCCATCAACCGGGGAGGGTCAGGGGCTAACATTCCTCCACTCCATCTTTTTCAAACTGCTGCTCATGCAACATCACAGGGCAGCTGAACACACTTGGAGGAAAGCGCTAACTGTCCTCTTCCATAGACGCCCATGATTGGCTAGTGTTGCTCTAATGGACAGGGGAGAGAGAGTAATGCCATTCTTCCCACCCAGAGAGCTCCTGGCCACGGATGGCTGTATTTTGTGCACTTCTTGCTTTGTAGGGATAGTGGTTAGTATTAGGCTTGAAAGTAAGTCACATAAAAATGTCAGAGTTTTAAATGTGCACACGATTAAGCTGCTAAAATATAACACTCCTTAACAGAGCCATACCTTTAAAACCTCATTCACAGCTATGAACCTAGGAACCCCTAGGAACCTTATTTCTGTGAGACATATTAAAAGCTATCTGAGCTTGGACACAGACTGGTGTCACCATGAATCTAGCTTTGGTTATTTCTGGAGTGTGTTCACTAATTAGCTTTAACACATAACTGCCAAAAGAGTGACAGAGCACTTGCTGGGTCAGATTATGGAGCTGTTTCCAGTGCCTTCACCAAAACCAAGTCAAAAAGTTGGAGTGTTTAAAGTGTTTAAAGTTTTTACAAACATGAAAAGAGATCTTTGACAACTCCAACTGTGCATGAATAACAAACTCTTTACGGCTATTCTAGCATTAAACCTGCTGCCACCAGTTTCTCATTGACTTGTGTGTATGATATTATGTCTTTTACAAATTGTTTTAAGCTGCACTTGAAAACCTGTAATAAAGTACAATCATGAGCAAAGACCTTATTTGTCGACATCCTTCTAATAATAATTTAAAAAGTTCCTATTCTAATTAGCAAAATGAAAGTATTGCAGCCTATTTTGTGTGTCAACATTTAAAAGCAGAAGAACAAATGTGTTGATTTAAGGAGTAAAAATACACACTTACTTTCAGTAGCTTTTTTCAGTGGCACTTTAATAGACACTGCAGTTCATGAACTCTTTGGACAGAATGACTGCAAGTATGTGGAAGGCAATGACTTGCATTTATGCCTGACAGTGAGTGACACTTGGATAGAGTGATCACAGACCCACAGTTCCTCTATGCTTATCAGAGTGAAGATGACTTGTGCTTTAGTAAATGAAACTGCCTGGCATCTGTTGTTTTACCTCTAAATTTCTATTTGTGTTAATGCATGGCCTGTTAAACTGGCCTGGAATAGTTTTGAGTACACCATTTAAACCAGGCAAGGGCAAAAGATTGCTTTGTTTAAGGGCAAAACGGTTGCCTTTAACCACATTTCTACTTAACAAACCAAACACCCTTATTCAACAATACAATTTCTATTTCAGTGTTACATATGTACAGATTGGGGAACAAAGTGCTGCTACATGTCGGCATTTTCAGCTTTAAATTGTGGCAAGACGAAACAGAATTCCATTGCAAATTCAAAAAGACACTTTGTGTTTCATTTGTACACAAAATATACAACACATGGATATTTTAGAATTTTGTTCACAGTTTTATAACAGATTTTTGAATATATTATTATTGTATTTCAAGTATCTTTTAAAGCGGGGACGTAAAATCTCCAGCAAAACCGACAGGGAAAGATATGTACACAAGCGCTTGACTCTGGAGCATGACCAACCTTAAGACATACCGCACTAGCTAAGTAAGTTTTAACTACTAACTAATTTGCCTCTCATTTGTCTACCTTCTGAAAGGCCGCTAATGTAGGAATACACGTTTTGGGCCTTGTCTCATTGCATTGCCATCTTCACACAGATTTACACTCCCACAGCTAAAGGTATACACCCATACACCCAAGCTTCTTAAAAATTATTTTTCAGGCAGGTGACACACACTGTCCCAGGCTAAATAAAATGTCTTGTGACATTCAGAGGGTATCCTGGTCATTAACACTTCTTTCTTATAAAAAATAAAGGTACTCAGTATAATGTCCACAACAAGGACATGGCGGAGTGTTCTTCAGGTACAGGTGCAGTCAGTGGAATAATATTTGTGTCTCGATAATGCAGCAGTATAGTGCTGCCATCAGCGGTGGCTAGTTACAAGAAACAACCCAGTTCAGTTAACACCACAATACCATCACTGTTTAAAATGTTTAAGCACACACAACACCAATCACTGAAAGGCTAGGTGAACATCAACTAGCCAACAGCTCAATGTTTTGCGTGGGAGACCTTTTATTGGGCAACAAAGAGACATTCAGATCCCCAATGTTATATTTTTACACTGGCAAGAATAATTACAATACACTAGCAGCTTTAATGTTTGTATAATTTTCACATCACATGAACACTGAAGATTTGTCACATAACCTATACTAATAGCTTTTATGATATAGGTAGGCTATATCACTAAATCTCTTTTTCTTCTATTGTATAATAAATATAAAGAAAGCTTGGTCTTTACCCTCTGTCTCAGTCTGCCTCTTACCTCTCTTCATCCAGGTAGACAAAGCAAGTCTCCCAAACTGCATTTCTTAATTTTTCTTTTTATTTCCTTCTTTTCTTAATTTCCTTCTATGCAAAATAAAAGTTACATGTTAGCGAAGTGAGAGAACCAGGGCTATTGGGCCAACCTGATAGTAGCCCTGGTTCTCTCACTTTGCAAACATTTAACTTGTACAGTGTAATGATTCATAATCCCACTATCGGGAGTCACCGACAAGAGGATGTGTTCCCTTTTGAGTTTGGTTCCTCTCAAGGTTTCTTCCTCATGTTGTTTTCCTTGCCACTGTCACCTCTGGCTTGCTCATTAGGGATCTAGATCTACATCCTGATTTCTGTAAAGCTGCTTTGTGACAATGTCTATTGTTAAACACGCTATACAAATAAAATTGAATTGAATTGAACGGCAGCACACAAGCAAACATCCTTTTTTTTATTTCTCTGTTGCATCTCTTTTATATTGTTTTGCCCACATTGCCCTATCAATTCATAATTGCCTAAAATAACATCGGTAATTTATATAGAAAGGGGCGTGTCTGATAAATTAGGGGTAAAGCCTGGTCCACACCAGAAATTCCATGTCACCAATATTACCAAACTAACTAATCATCCTTATTCCATTTCAGCCCAACAGCCAGTCCCGGCTGCTCCATCTGGTTACGTTTATGTTGCCAGGACAGCTGGACAACTTCCTGGGCAACTTCACTGTATATATACAAAACAATGTTAAGCTGTTCCTCACTTTAAAAATAAAACAGGCACAGAGGAAGTGTCTAGGTATTTGCACACACTGTCACAGGCGGTCAATGAACCTTAAGAGATGGCCTGGATAAACCATTTCACAATTCTTTCTTATAAACCCCCACCCCCAAAATGATTAATTACTGTAATTAAATCCTTTCGAGTTCTCCTAGCTCTCATAAGGGTCTGCAAACAGCAGGTCCTATTTAAAGAGAATGAGTTTTTAGCAACCATGTGTGAATGTTTGGAGTTGACTCCAAACCAGTACGGCTCAAAAAGGAATGAAAAACACCCATGCAGGCGCACACACGCACACACACACACACACACTTTGCAGCTGTTCACATAACAGACAGTGGGCTGAACAGGGGAGCGTAAAACTAAAGGGAGTTGTAAATATGTGTTTAAAGGACCGTAAAAACCAACAACCCAAAAAGTAGTCGGTCATTCAAAACAATCATGCCTTTGGACTTATTACAAAAGCTTACGTCTTATCTTAACAACCCTGCATTCCTGACATAGGTGTCTATTTATGTTCATTTAATCAGCACCAATGCCAGTCTGCAGTTTGACTTTTTCCATGCCATCACTGGATATGTGTGGCTACTGACCCTTCCAGAAATATTGCGCTGGAATAATTCCTATTCCTGGAATAAACCAGAAATCGTAAGTCATGTGCTAGAGAAGACTCAGACTTGAACACACTGGTGAAAATGCAGTCATAAAGGTCTCACTGTATGCAGCACCATGGACAGTAGCTCTACTGCACAACACGGCGCATCTGCTTTCAGGTGCGAGTGAACAGCTGTTCGGATTTCTTTTTTCTTTTACCTTCTTTTGACTTCTTCTTGCGAGCCAGCGTGCCTCCCAGCTTTCCTAGAAACGACTCGTCCTTCTTCATCTTTCCTGCGTGCGCCGATGATCTGGCCGAAGAGGCGGACATCTCTCAATCTGCTGGGATTTCCTCCCTGTCCACGGCTGCGGCTCAAATCCGGACACTTTCAGCACGCTTGAGAGCGCACCTGGTGGTGGAAGACTTTGAGGAGGGGAAGAAAAAAAAAACCCCACATGCAAAAGCACGCGACAGCGGCTCAGACAAGGTCCAGCTGGAGAGCGGCCTAAATGAGCACGAACGGAGGCGAGCCATTCGTTTAACAGTCACCGATGTGGTCCATGGGACGCCAAAAGGTCCATAAACACGGCGCGTGTATAGGCTGGGTTCACACTAAAACCGTTTTACACCATCTGTCCCTGTCTGGTTTCAACACCAGTGATGGTTTACACACAATGCATCCCAAACAATGAGTCAGGGAAATCAGTGCATCTAAAAACTCATACAAGCACCAAAGCTAAACTAACAAACAAAAAAAACTTTTTCCAGAAACACTTGCCTAATGCTGTTAAGCTATACATATTTAACATTTGACTCCTAAACCTTTCCATAATGTACCTTTCTTAGATGATACGTTATTGCCATTCCTTACCTCTCTGCATCCCCAGAGCCCAACTCTGCTGCTGAGTTGACTATTTTCCAATAACGGCACGTCCCAAAGTGTTTTATTCCGCTTACACCGCAGAACTTTGCCAACGATGACACGTTCTTATTTATTAAAAGAAAGACATGTACTTTTATCCGTTTATAGTTAGATTTAATCTTGTGGAACAAGCTCGTTCCTGTTATCACTTATGTTATAACAGCTATAAAACAGTCGTTCCCTCATCAGCCTCTTTTTTCCTCTCTTGAAGTTAATAAGAAACACAACAAATGCAGCGTTTTATGTCACGAATAAACCGCAAATTGTTCTGCCCTGAAGACTTTCCCACGGCGGAAAACCTATGGAACCGAATGACCTCTGACTGTTACAAAGCGCTGACACCGGGGTCTCCTTCCATAAATGTTCAATAAACCTTCTCCTTACAGAAAGCTTCACCACAGCAACCATTATATGCTTTTCTTTGTTAAATGACAACACTTTAAAAAAAATGTTTTGTTCATTGTTAGGGTTAAATGATGTGAGCATCCACCATACAAGTCCCTGTGAATGAGTTGTTACTATATAAACGATAACGTATTAGATCTAGCGCATTCATATATATATATAAACCTGTGATTTGTCTTGCAGACGGCACTACTGTCAGAGCTGCTGTTATAGGAAAAATAATCAACACCTTCTGACCAATCATAATCGAGAATTCAACAGCACTGTGGTAGAAGTCTCCTTTAGTGGTGTCATATGTATGCAAGTAGATGTGAATAACTGCATCCTTCGATAACCGATAGCTAGCATTACTTAATCACTAGCAAGCTCTTATTCAGTTAATAACACAATTTGTTAATGTTGTATCCGCTGATAAAATGATTTGCATGGAAAAGATGCATAACAAAATGTTGACAGTCAAAGTTAACACCTGTCATTGAGTTATGTTGTTGAAACATCCGGCACCATGCGGTGCTGAAAGAACAGACTGCGACAGGGAAAACAAGTGTCACACAAAACAGCATTAATACTGCAAACTATATCAATTTTCCATGTTTATGCACCATTGGCTTTCCATATTGCCTCTGCCTCCTCCCACAGCCATGACCATGGTTGTAAGTTTAGCAAGTTGAATATCTTCAAGAGAGAAGTCAAGATTTGTTTTACATCTTTAATCTTTTTATTTTGATTTTTTATTTTACATTAAATCAATATTGTTCAATTATAGATATTAGTGAATAATCTAATCTCAGTATAAAAAAACTAAAATGTACAAATATTTCAACAAATATTGCAAATGATCAGTTATTGTATAAAAATAATAATAATGGATGTAATCGTACAGCATATAATCTCACTAATATTCACATCTTACATATTCTGTTCTTTAGCGATAGATGTCCCATCTTCATCTCTATTAGCGATATAAAACATTCCTGAAAACAGCTTTTGAATTTTATTCATTTTGGAGTTGCAGTTTTTGCTGGTGCTTTGATGAATACACACAAAACCCTTTCACAAACTTGGGAATATTCCTGATAACAGGTGTGTGTGTCATGCAACCAGAACTAAAACCACCTTTCTATTTAACACCTAATCGGTTACTCTCAGGTTTACAGGACCTGTCTGTGATATGTACACTCAATGATCATGTGCATTAAAAAAATAAAAATTAAACAAGCACAAAAGCTTTCAAGTTAAAAATATAAACAAAAACATTTTAGCATTGGTCTACTTGAATTAAACTAGGAAAAAATCCAACCAGAAGATAAAAATTAAAAGAAGTTTGCACAATGTTTCATGTTAACCCTTCAGGAAGTACGTAAGAATTTTTCATGAAGGGGTAATAATGGGTGAGGTTCACGGTCAGTCAAATCTAGAAATGGGTTTAATAATATATATCTATATCAAAGTCATATTTAAAGCCAGTTCACAGACATACCACCTGGCAAAAAATAAAATACAAAATGATGACAGTTAGGAGACACACCCTTTACTCTTCACTAGTATAAAATGTTGGCCAAATAGAAATTATAATGTAGTCTGATGGAGGTCGCAAAAGGCTGCAGGAGGGTGTTCATCTGTCCTGACTCTCTGTTCTGCTTTCTGAAACTGAACACACATACACACGCGCGCACACACACACATCGCACTTTATTATCTCAACACTGATTCTGTGCACCATTGCACTGTACAATGTGAATTCTACTACAGTCAAGCCGGAAAGTCTGCACACCCCTTTCACCTTCTCCACGTTTCATTACATTACAGACTTATTCTAC
>JAOUQW010000010.1:1907290-1927590 GCA_028565825.1 Olivaichthys viedmensis | reverse complement strand
ATCTGTGATGAAGTTGCTGTTCTCTCTCTCAGTGAACAAAGCTTTGTGTTGCTCTTCTGATGGTGAGATCACTTTTGCTCTGCGCCTGATCGTGCTTTGGATTCGACTGATCCAGTTTTGGCAAAGCGTTTGAGTCAAATACAGTGGCAATAAAAAGAAAATCCCAATTTTTCACTGTGGTCTCAGACTTTTAGACCCCACTGTATATTGTAAGATAGTGAGATTGCTAAATATTACTTCAAACTATGATAGTTCTTGGCTATATACCGCAATTTTGCATCTGGGTGAAATTAAGGGTTTTAAAATGTGACTGTAAAGAAAAGGATACACCTTTAAAAAAAAGAATAAAAAAAAAGAACAAGTGGATATCACTGCGTTAGTTATAAAGCGCTACTATAGTTATTTGCATGTTTGACTAACTTGAACAGCATGTTCTATATTCAATTCTTATACAGTAAAAAAAAAACATAAAACACTGATCTTCAGCAAAAACACCAACAACAAACTAACCACACACATCAATGCGTTTTTATACAGATGCCAAAAAATGTCATTGTGAAAGCACTCATCACTAACAGGATTCACTTCAATATGTTCGGTCCCTTTCCCTCTCACAGTCTGCCAGGTCACGTTTTTTTCCCGTTTAAACTGCACTTTGCAGACATAAACAAAGGTTTTTGTTTCACGTGAAGTGCTTTCACTTCACCGCTCCACACTTTCGCCAACTTAGTCGGACTCGGGAGTTTGCAACGAGACCGCGCAGCTCGACAATCACTTGTTTGGCCAAATCAGCTCGAACTAACGAGCTCTCTCAATCAACAAGGCAAATTTAATTTCGTGGCTCTGTGGGACGTCGAGAGTTTATAAAACATCAGAGCCGCTGTCTCTCCGTAGGGTGCGGGCTAAGCCTTCTGGCTCATTTCCCAAATTCTTTTGGATTTCACACCTTCTTTCCCACTCTGTCTCTCCGTCTGTTGTGCACTACATGAACAGACCGCTCTCTGCGGACCAGGCCTGGAGGAGAGGCAGGTGCACTGCTGACTAGAAATGAAAAAAAGACTGCGTTGAGTGCGTGGGTTGCCTCGATTATTTATGTGTTTTGCATGTGCATCATCGCCGCAACAGAAAAGATCGTTTGCAAGCACACCGTGTCTGTGCAGCATTTAATACAATTCAGGTTCGACTCCGCTTGTGAAATGAGTAAACCCATTCATCAGTGTTCTGCTTTTGTTTAAAAACCCCAAAAAACATGATGTTTTAAATGGTTAACTCTTCTTGCATGGCTGATATTTGGGTCAAATTTTGCACATTTTTCTCTATTAAACCGAGACTTTCTGAAAACCGATCGTAGGTGGCGCTACGCACGTATGAGATTAGTTAGTGACGTCACTTAATGAGATCCACGGCTTTGGACCGATCCTGGTCAGAGATTAGAGAATACCTGGAAACGTTTAGCCACAGAACTTGCATGCTAATCTAGCTAGCTAGCTAGCTTTGCTAATGCTCGTGAGGAACAAGTTTGTGATCGTTATGGTATCTGTCAATTTTGACAGGTTTGGTTACTGTTCAATAAATCACTGCGAATATGACGATGTAAATCGAGACTCGGATGCTAAATTCCCACTCGAGTCGACCTGTGACAAATGTGAGCTAATTTACAAGCAGTTAGCTATCTGGCTAGCTATTAGGGATAGCAGGGGAGGACGTGAGGTGGTTACCAATTTGCATATTTTTGTAGATTTATAGATCTTTTGCATTTTTTTTTTTAAGGGTAAAGGCGTAGAGATGTTCTTAGACCGTCGTGTAGTTTCTTGAACATTAAAAAAAACATATTAAACAATTTATTGCATTCTACATAGATTCTTTTAATGGGATATAACTACACGTACAAGTTGAATAAAGTAGTGATGCACCAGAATTAAATTTTGACTGATGGCAAAGCCGAATTTGAGGAAACCCTGGGCTAAATATTAAATACCAAATCCCAAGTAACAAGAAGTTTTTTTGGGGTTTTTTTTTAAATGTTTTTATTGTCGCCTATTATTGTTACTCTCATCTACTTAATATTACCAATATTGAAAATGAATTGTTAATATGGCGAACTCTGTTTGCAATGTGCGCCCACGCTTCATTAACCGTCACTCTTGACAGCGGAAGCAGCATCGTGCTCCCTTCGTATAGAAATAGACACGGCAGCAAACAGAAACAGCCCAAATTTCACACTTAAGCCCTATCCGGACGTGATTAGTTTTTCAGAATGACGTCTGTAATAAAATATTTGCACATCACCTCGGTGATAAAACGCTTGCATCCGGACGGCTTTAAATGAACACGGGACGAGCGAGTTTCTAACTCGTCTTTAATGAACCCGGATGTTTGCGTCATTGCACGTTGTGATGTGTTCACATTATTGGATCGGGAATTTATTTCTGGAACACTACAATCATGATATTGTGGCGCGTGTTAATATAACGTGAGGCTTAATACCGGCTGGAGATTTAATAAAAAATATTTAATCAGCGGAATCGTGGTCTTTCTTTTGATTACCTTTATTTTCCTTTTCTTTCTAATGAGCCCTCAGTAAAGAGGGTGGAGAGAGAAAGTGAACGCAACTACGTTTTAGAGACTCTTCTAGAACATCCATCATTTTGTGATTGCCGGAAATATTTTTTTCTCATGCAAGGACAAAGACAACCAAATACGGCGATTAGCAGCAGCCAAAAAAAAAAACCCACTTTATTTTTTTTCTTTCCCAACACAAGAGGTGACATCTGCCTGTAAAATCAGAGATGTCTATCCGGACAGGACTTAAATGATCAGACCACACAGACATTGTCGATTTGGACGGAAATAAAATCACAGCAGAGTAGCACCTGCAAACGGAATTACCCCACCTCCCCGTGTAAAACTAACCCCATCTCAATAGGGCTTTAGATGCATTTTACTATGTCAAACATGGATCTGCACTCAGAAGTGCATTGCTGTACTCTGCAAGGCCTGTTGATCAGTGTGTTGTGCCGTCACATGGTGGAGAATTTTTGAATACATTCAGTGGCCGAACGTCCAGTCAATCCCTACTGTATAGTCTTTTTGAATGGCAGCTTGGTGGCCCTCAGAAGGTGTTTCATTGCGCTGTTTTGTCATGGCACCGATGTTTTAAGGTGCTTATTACAATGACACTAGCGTCCTGAGGGGATTTAGCCCTCTCTCCCTGGTTAGCAAGTTACCTGCCATTATCCTCCTCAGTAAATATGGGCTGTTTATACGGGAACTCCCTGAAACCACAGGCCTTTTACACACGCTGTCAATTTTGAATGCGGTAATATTAGGGGTGTTAAAGTGAAGTCTGATACCACACTCCCAGCCCGATTACTAGTGTTTATTATTTAAAACGTGCCTGTCAGTCCCAGTGAAGGAGGCGTGGCCTCTATGCCCATTTATCAGATCAAACACTTTTTTGCTTTAAGATTGAACTGTTTGCATAAAATTGAATCACACTGTAACTCATTGATGGCCACACTCATTGAAACAGCTCTCAATCGTATCTTATTGAATTGTTAGCACCTTTAAAATGTATATTTCATCCATTTCATTGTTGATCACAAATTGAGATGTACAATGTGCTCTGCATCTCTGAAGCAGAGATGTACACCAGTAGTGAAAGGTTTGTAAGAGTCGAAAGTCGAAGTTTTCCGATTTTGCGTGAAAATCCAGCGCCAGAAAAGCGAAGCGTAATCTTTTATTGTATTTTTTTGGAATAATTTGAGTGCTTGCACAGATATAATGGCCTCACTGTATCCTCTGACTTCATGCTTTGCGCGTGTCAGGCCCAGGCGGAGGTGGACGAGCTGTGATTACAGTGATCATGCCGACTAAAACTGAGGAGGAAGAGATTTTCTCCTCATCCACCCACTCTCTCTCCCACTCACGCTCTATCTGGCTTTCTCTCTGAATCTCCCACTCTGATACACACATTCTCGCGGCGCTCCTGTGATCAGCAGAGGCGGTAGATGGGGGTTCGGAGTGGGAGGCCAGGGGGGGGGGGCTGCACTTTGCCAACTGTTAGCGAGCAGCAGGTGTGGGTGGTTTTTCACTGCCACCATTCAAAAGGAATACAAAGCTTGAACGCCATTAATAAGCGCTATCTTTATACGCTCCGCGCTCATGCAGTGGGAGTCATTATTTTTGAATGTGTGAATTTGATTTTTCTGTCACCTATGAGTCATGGAGAAGTGACTCAGTGTTTATCATTAGCAGTGTTTCTTTAATCAGGAAGTTTATAAGGATTTGGGCTTTTGCACAAGGACAAGCAGTTCCCGTAATTCTCGCTCACAGAACGTCTCAGCTGGAAAGTTAGTTGGATCACACATTATTTGACTGAGCTGTAGAGAGAGTATAAAAGGATGAAGTGTGATCATGTGTCATGGCAAAAATGTTTTTTCTTGTGAATATGAATCATGAGTGACATTGTTCCATCCTTAAAAGGTACCTAAGATATTCACACACTGCAATTCATGTACACAGGAAATACATAGTTGATACTGTGTTCAGATGACCAGAAGCAGACTTTAAATTTACTTTACCCAATGAAGGAGGCATGGCCTCTGTGCCTGTAAGTCCCAGTGAAGGAGCCGTGGCCTCTGCGTCTCAGTCCTAGAGAAGGAGGCATGGCCTCTGCGTCTCAGTCTCAGTGAAGGAGGTGTGGCCTCTGTGTCGTGGCTGTGCCTGATGCACTTGTAGCAGTGCTACACACACTACCATGTCAGTGTTACTTCTGTGCTGAGAATAGACCACCACCCAAATAATATCTGCTCATCTGTGGTCCTAGGGGGGTCGCTTTCCATTGATGGATGGCGTAGAGGGGGGCTGATGAACTGTGCCCAGATGGGCTACAGTCAGTAAATGTATACTAAAGTAACCTATAGGGTTGGTGTAGCTGATCAAGTGGCCATTAAATGTAGGTGTGAGCTGGTTGTCTAATTAATGGAGTCATGGAGGGTAGGATGATATGTAAGCGTGTTTACATTCGTGTGTGTGTGTGTGTTTCTCAGCAGGAGAGCTGCTGTGGGTTCCTGTACCGTGTGTGTCGTGTGGCTCTGCCGCTGCAGCTGCTGCTCCTCGCTCTGCTGCTCTTCGCCTTCCTCCTGCCCATGATGGACGAGGGCGCCAGCTGCTCGCTCTCCAACAACTTCGCCCGCTCCTTTAACATCATGCTACGCTACCACGGCCCTCCGCCCACCTAAACACACACACCTACACACACACACACCTATACACACATACACACAGCCATGCATGCTCACACACACACCTGTACACACATACACACAGCCATGCATGCTCACACACACACCTGTACACACATACACACCGCCATACATGCTCACACACACACCTATACACACATACACACACACACACCTATACACACATACACATAGCCATACATGCTCACACACACACCTATACACACATACACACACACACCTATACACACATACACACACCCAACCAACCGTCCTTCCATTAGCTCACCTGTCCATCCAACTATCCGTCCAACCACCCAATCGTCCATCCATCCATCAACCCAACTACCCACTCAACCATACAGCCACCTATCCAGCAACCCCTCCACCCACCCAACAATCCACCTATTTATCCAACCATGCACCTAACCACCTATCCATTCATCCACCCACATATCCATCATCCAGCCACCCACCTAGCAAATCATCCATTCACACAGCAAACCATCCATCCACTCACCAGCACTACAGGATGGACAGACTTCAGCCTGACCCATCTGAACACAGTCATCCAGAGCTCCGGTGAACACACACCGAAGGCAGTGAACATGCACACGTATGGGGTCCAAAGATACTTCATCCTACAGAGGGGAAGAAGCAAAAACGGTTTCTCTCAGATAAGAGTAGGAAGAGTTTAATGCCAAACTGAAACCAACACTAATATACAGCACAGACACTTCTGAATACATAACCTAGCTGAATGAGCTATATTCAAATTGGGGTTGAAAAAAAGCTTATAAAAGAACATGGGTTTAAATCAAGTGTAATCAGAAGAAGACAAAGAACAGTTAAACAGCGCCTTTCCAAAGCCAAAAAATCCTTCACAAAGATAATCATTCAAGTATTATAAGCAACCAAAGATATATGTACTATGCAGAACACAAATACACACAAAAAAGGCAGCTAACAAGATGAGGAAACATGATAGTGTTGAGTAGGAGGAATAAAGGAGGAGATAGCTATGTGACAAGTACAAGTAGAGAAACACTAATTAAATAAATAATACATCAATGAAAGAAAACATTAATAAGAACAGGGATGCGTCTCTTTTCTCCTATTCAGCAATAATTGTCTGCACAGCAGAAGAGCCATTTAAAATTTCTCAAGTGATACGTGGTTCAAACCCTGCAAGAACAACGTCCTCCCACAAACGAGCCCAGAATCGATCCTGGGTAATTGATTATTCGGGCCAAGTGTGGAATAAAAACAACCTTAGTCTGGCTCGTCCAGCCATGTTCAGTAACAGGAAGGGGAGGAGCTAAACGCAGTGCTTCATTACCGCAGCATTGAGCAGCAGATTGTGTTCAGTATCAGCCAGTGTAGAAGCTAATTGCAGTTCTCTAATATTGTAGCGCGAGTTAAACTAACGCACGTGTTCAGCCGTAGAAACCAAATCCCTCTCAGCAGTATAAATTAATCGGGTAGTGAAGAGTAAAAAAGGTGTAAATACCCCTGAAACAGCATGGCGAGAGCGCCAAACAGCAGCGTGTGGAACACGTGGTAGATCACCTCCGGCCGCTCCCCGATCCGTCCGTCCTCCATACGCACGCTGCCAGTCGACCGCTCACCACTGCACACATGCACGAACACAACAGCAAATGTTCAAAAAGAACTGCGATGTGCAATGTTTAAGCCTCTGTGCATTGAAAAGTGCAAACTGTATATTGTCAGTGTAAAACATTGTATGTGTGCAGCTTGTGATCCCTTGTGTACGGTTCTATTTTAGTCCACTCCTAACATGGTGTTAATGGTCGTCTCTTCAAGACCAACACCTGATACTGGCTCAATTTCTAAATATGCAATACACAAAATCCTTTATGCTACTTTTTCAAATCAACATACAACATCTTTTATGCGCTCCGTGATATCATGGCTACTCAGGGTTCATGCTGCTTTTCTATAGTGAAATTCAAGTATTTCCCCAAGGTAGATAATTAGACTCCCCACCAGTACAAGAGAAATCAATATTTAAGCTCAATACACGTCCCATGACTGTTAAAACTTAATTGACCATACGTAAACAAGTCAAGACTATCGAGCAGCTGTATGAACCCTGGCTACTGTTTTCAGTCAATATGAACACTGTTTTAATATATACTAGTGAAGAATGTTAGAATCTTTAAGATATATAATTGGACAAAACTGTGATAGTTTGATGGAACTAAACTGAGGTTTCTTGTGGATAGCCATGTTCCAACATAAACTTTTTTTTTTATAATTATAATAATAATAGCCTTTCACAATAATAGCCTAAGCTTTTATCACGATTAATGATTTCACAATATTTTTTAAAAGGACATTTCTTTTGCAGATAAGGACGCATGTGATCTTTCTGAATAAGACAGACTTCTTTGGGAGCACAAACGCCGTCAAGAAATGTTCCCTATGTAGGCATTCTCCTCCCAATAGCTCTCAGGGGTCGTGGCG
This sequence comes from Olivaichthys viedmensis, assembly GCA_028565825.1. NCBI lineage: Eukaryota > Metazoa > Chordata > Actinopteri > Siluriformes > Diplomystidae > Olivaichthys > Olivaichthys viedmensis. The sequence goes on along the minus strand of JAOUQW010000010.1, from coordinate 1,919,857 downwards.
ATATCTTAAAGCATCCAAGATAACGCTGGGCGCGTCAAACATCGTGATATATTGTGGAACAAATTATCGGCACATGCTGACTTGACGACACAGACTTTTGGACCCTACTGTACATTTCCCAGTATTTTACGACTCATACAGGTGTACTTGTACGCTGTCAAAAGTTAAAATGAAAACGACACAACATCCCCATACATTTAAGGTCATAATAATCACTCATTGCATGTGTTATTTTTTTTTATTTAAAATGGTCATTTTCATGACGGGTGCCAATAATTTTGGAGGGCACTGTAGCTTCAAAGGAGGTTAAGCTACATTTACTGGTAGATGTGGCTTGTAGTGTAGCTTTAGCTAAATCCATTTTTCAAGAAGCTCACTAAACATTGCCTATTAAGTATTATTTTGGTCAATGATCTATAAAACATTTAAAAAATGTACCACTCCATAGAGTACACTGCAAGCGTGTCAACTTTGAATGCCAGATTAGTCGTACATGGGCATGTGAAATTAAGCTTAATGCATAAACTATTTTGGTTAGACCAGCCAACACACAGATACCTGAGCCTCCTGTAGATGGTCTGCATGATTGACAGCAGGCAGATGAGCAGCACGAGCACATAGAATGGCAGGACAGAGGCGTGTGTGAGACGCAGGAAGAAGTCCTGTCCCGGGGTCTGAAAACCTTCCTCACACAGCAGCAGGTTCGGTATAAACTCCCTAACACACACACACACCATTAAGAACCATTTCTTCAAGAAACAAGAATGTGAATGCATGTTTGCAAGCTTTACACTCACGTTGTCGTATTTAGTCCGAACTTGACCTCCAGGAATTTCAATATGAAGTCATTCTGACTGACTGGGAAAATCCTCTAGGAAAGGAAAGGAGAAATAAATAATCTGAAGATTCTCTAGAAAAAGAAAAACACTCACTCTAAACACATCCTTTTCCGCCTCTTATCCTTTTTTCCTTTGCTAAATATAAACCAACACTACAAGAATCATAACCCGCAGCAAAACCTCGGACCTGGCAACACCGTGTTTTCATACGTCGGCTCGGCTCACCGCCCCCACAAACCCATTCCGGGTTGTGCAGAGTTTCCTAGAAAGGGGTATCTCGAGTTCTTTGTTGAGTGTTTGGCGGTGGCTCTTTATTCGTTTAGTTCCCCTCGTCGTTTGCTGGTTTATCGTAGGCGTGTTTGTGGGCGGAGCTTGTATACCACCAGCTTCAATACCCACATTGCTACTTCTACTGTGATCTGATGTCTTTCGGCTGCTGTGTCTCACCTTGATCAGGTAGTTGAAGGTGATGCCCGTGGTGAAGACCAGGTAGAGGTGCAGCACGATCTTAATCAGTCTCGCCACCAGCGGGCCCATCTTCATGTTTTGCTAAAAAGAAATACAAAAAATACCAAAGCACTACCAAACCGATCAGACACCCAAAACACAATATTTAAACATCTGCGTGATAATCCAAAGATAATGTTCACAAAACCCAGACGCTTCCTGCAGCCATGATGTTCACATGCCGGTTATGTGTTTACATGAAGCTTAATAATCGGTTAATAAATCTGACTGATGGCTCAATTGGAATAAAAACTCTTCGTAGGATTTGATATGATACGATTATTATTGTGAGATTCCTCTAAAATTCATCCCACGTCACATCAGCTTCATTACATAAACGCACGTTATAACAAAGTAGCAGAACTGATGGAGGAATAAAATCTATATATATATTTTTTTAATCTGTTAAGTCTGGACGTATAATTTTAGAATATGAAATAATCTAATACAATATTATGCATAATTCTATTAAAATATATATATATAATCAATATAATATATATTATATTAATAATATACAGATACTATAATAAAATATTATATCATTCATAATATTGTGACAAGTGATATAATATTTTTATACCAATCACATATTATATTATTTATATAATGTGACCGGTTGGAAGAAATACGACTCGCCAGTCTTTCCATACTTTTCCAATAAGCTGCTATAATACATGTCGCCGGAGACTGGCCTACCATTTACTAATCTAAACAATCTGGTGCTTAAATTGAACCTAAAGACAACTATGCAAAGTTGTAACACAGTGCTTGATTACTCTCTGAACTACTGGGGTGTAGAACAGAAAATTAATCCGATTACTGGCCCCAAAATATCTTCACATAGGAAGGAAACAAATGCATTGCTGTACCTTACTGCAGATAAAAATCAACGTGAATACTCCACCTACTGTATATGCACGCCAAGATATTTGTGGGATGCAACTTGCTTCATTTTTCTTCATTGTTAATTACTAATAAAAGTGGCTATAAATCAGGAGGGAGCTCAGAAACAATATCCTCCGTCTTCTTGGTATTGATAATAAGAGCATTTTTGGTTACACTATTATACCTGCAGGTATTTGGCCAGCACGTTGGCAATAAGCAGACTGAGGAGGGGACATGAAAGCAGACTGGGCTTCTGATACTGCAGAATGTAGACCAAGAACAGAGAGCTCAGATACACCTTATGGACATCTGCTGTCTGTCAATCAGAGAACGAGAGAAGATACATTCATTCTGATGGTTAGCAGAAATAACCATGTGCAATATAATAGTATGGGCATTGTTGTTGTTATTAAATACATCATTAGAAAAGTGTGTGTGTGTGTGTGTGTGTGCACCTTGCGTGCCGGTACGAGGTCGAAGCAGTCCAGGAGTAAGAGCGCAAGTGCCTGTACAAACAGCACGTAATGGCTGTGCTCCCACATCACTATGAAGGTGAACGTCGTCACGCTCATCAGCAGGTAACAGAACATCTGAAACACACACACACACATCAATGGGCTTACACACATGAAAACGAGTGGGGAAACACCCAAACCAACAACTATACACGTGGACACAACTACTGGGGTTGATTAATTACATGGGGGGGGCGAGGGGGGTTAAGTCATTGCATGAAACGTATACAAGCCATATCTGAAAATTAGGCAAGTAGGTTTCCACCCTGTCTGTTTATGAAGTCTGTTTTGTGCTCGTTGTGTGTACTGATTGGTGTGTATTGATCCATACTTCTGTGGCAGAGCTGATGTTGTTGCTCAGGAAGCCGGTTAAAGCAGCTACTTGGCAGGAGAAGTAAGGGAGAGCCCAGTTATCCCTCAGCGGAATGGCGTAGTCCACTTTAGTCGTGTCCGGCCTAAAACGAGCAAAACCAAGCAAAGGAAGCGCGACGGTCAGCGATGAGCAAACAGTTCACGTCAAAGTTAGATAACATTCCAGCATGAAAAACCATGACTACATTTACATAAACCAGGCACACTTGACCGTGTGCTAGAGATATAACTGATCACCTGGCATCTGTACACTTCAGACGACTCTGAAGCTGGTCTTGCTACACTGGGCTATTGTGAATTTCATCCTAAGCCTAATCATTTGATTGTAGTTGTTTTGCTTAAAAGGTATAGTCAGCGAATTTGGTGGAGGTTAGCTGAAACTAGCTAATGAAACTCAAAATCCAAGCAAGTAACGCCCCTCACTTCAGTGGTCGCTCCAAAGCCACGCCCCCAAAACACACGCAAACAAGCCGCTTAGGTTAGAACAGCCAGCATAAATGATAGGCAGGTAGAGACGCCTCCTGATCCTGATTGATTGGATGTTGGTGGTCTAGATCATGTGTTTATAGTGTCTGGGGAACCACAAAGACCAGAGTTTCTCCTCCGAGCGGATATTTTATTACGGCTGCCGGAATGTGAGGAGAACGTCACCAAATATTAAACGTTTCTTTTACATTTATGGTCCATTTCAAATATTTTTGCAAATATACATCTCTCTCTAAAAGGACCTCGAGAAGATCAATATGACGAAAAATACGTTGTCGTGATGGAGAGTTTTAGTCCAAGTCATTCCTGAAATATTCGCTTGAATAAAAAGGCAAAACGACAGCGGGATCACGGCGCGGGCTTTCGGTTAAATCGTGTGTTTCGTGTGCCAGTCTGACCTGTTGATGATGTACCAGGCCACTGCCAGCATTCCCGCCACCCAGGTGCCACTCATCACCCAGCTGCAGACAAACAGCGCAGTCACGTAGATGGCCTGCAGCGCAAACACCACGCCGATGTAGAAATACACCGGCTCTATGGAGTCCTGCAGCACGGACAGAAGAAGAGAGAAGGGAGAGCGTGATAATAACGAGAGCGTCATGTTTTAGAGAATTCGGCTCCTGCATTAACTCTGGATCACGAATTACAAATCATTCAATATGGCCCAGCGAACGCCGGTGCGACCTGCTGCGTGGTGGTGGTGGGGGGGAACCCACAAAATGTGAGACCTTCATTTGATAGTAGAATAAGGTGATCTACTCAAAGGAGAACCCTCAAGTCTACTTGCTAGCTGGGCAGGGCAGTGGTGGATCAGTGGTTAGGGCTCTTGGCTACTGATCAGAAGGTCTGTTGGGCCCTTAACCTTCTCTGCTCCAGGTATGTACTGCATCATGACCGTGCGGTCTGTTGCAAGTCGCTTTGGATAAGGGCGTCTGCTAAATGATGCAAATGTAAGTGTAAATGCACGTCCTGCATGATAGCAGTGTAAAAGGTTTGTGTTGTAGTGGGCCGTCTTATTCCTTCACAATACGCCATTTGAAGATTAACAGATTAACATTGCTTTCAAGCAACGGGCAACACAATAACGGAGTTAAAAAGAGCGCGCGCCAAACACGTATGATTACAGAAAGACTGTAAAACACACTTGCTACGTTTCCAAACTGTTTCCGTCACACCCAAAAATCACATCTTCACTTTCCTCATACAACATATTGCTGAATTGCTGGTAGTTCCATTCAGCTACAAACAGGAAACCAGAAAGCAAACGATATAAAGATTTGATTACAGAGAGAATTGAGTTTAGGGGACGTCTGATCTCGGTCTGATCTCACCTGGGTGCCGCTCAGTTTGTAGAGGAGGCTGCTGAGGAGCTCGGGGTAGAGAGAGAGCTGCTCCACTGCGTTTATGGTCTGACCAGATATCGTCCTGTTGTCCCGCGTCAGCTCATACACACCTGCACACACACACACACACAGAGAGAGAGAACGAGCAAGATCAGACATGCATCAAATGACTAATAAAGCACTCGCTCACTCAGTACAGAACACCGCTCTCTCTGCCGCAGACACATGCAGCTCTTTCAGAAACCAGCCACTAAACTTTGATCTGATAGTCGTATACTGACCTTATTAAACATTTACATTAAGCACGTATATATCAATTAATAGGAACAGGTGAGCTGGACTGTATTGTATTTATAGCATCCGAGGCGGGAAAAAGTCGCTGCACTTTAGTGAAAGACTACGGACAAAGAATTCCGCTGTCTTTCAAGTGATTGATACAGATGAAGGAGCTGACAAAGAATTTTTTTTTTTAAAGTCAGCTTTTGATTTCAGGTTGTGTTTAAAACTGCATAAAGACAGCAGGAACAGAGTTCTGTTACCCCTCTCGAAGGACGAGGCGAAGAGCATGTGTTTGTAGTAGTAGTAATAAAGACCGCTGCCTCCCTGGAAGGTAATCTCTCTCTCCATCTCCTGAGGAAGGGAAAAAAAACGCCACAGAACACCGTCAACATCCGGACTGTATGAGCACATCAGTCGCTGCGGATACCTTCAACTAGGTGCAAACATGGACACACAAGTTCTTTATATACACACACTTTGTATAGATATGTCCACATATCTATGGACAGATCCTTGAAAGTTGAGAGCGACCTTTCCACATCAACTTGCCCAATAAAGTTCACGCCTTTAACCATATGCACACAATTCTTTCACACACACACTCATTAGGTGAAATTAGGAACGAGATGAACAGCTAATGAATGGTATGAAACATGAACAGTAATGACAGTACACGCTGATATCATCGTATCTTCTTGCACCTTCACATTTTCACCAACGATACGGAATGCCTTAGAACACTGCAGCGGCGGTGCAGATGCGAAACGATCTGGTTAAGGAAACTGCGAGAATATTTTTGGCTTGTTCTTGTCGTCTTCTAGCTCTTCATCAAAACACTGTAGAGATACTGTTTTCTCTGATCTCCAGCCACTGTACCCGGACATAACGGTTTTCTGATGCAACCATCTTTATTTGTATAACGTAATGGTAACAGAATCACTATTTTATTACTTTATGACAGTACCAGTAGAATTCATCACAGGTCGAGTCATGACACAGTCTCACAAGCCCAGTCCTTTACGATGACAGGACCACGAGCCCGTCGGGTTTTTCCTTCACGGAGCCTGTACGTGTGTGTTAGAGAGTCAATAAAAGAGTATTAATGTGTTTAATGAGAACGTGGTGGTTGTGTGTCGTCACCTGGCGAGTGGAGAACCAGAACTTCCTCTCGTGGTATGTGCTCAGGTACACGGCGTACATCATCCCGCAGGTGACTGCAGCGAGACAACCGATGATCACCTTCGCTACCCGCTGAAACAACACAGCTGCACACACACACACATACACAGAGAGAGAGAGAGAGAGAGGTGGATAGAGAGATGGATAGAGAGAGAGATGGATAAAGAGATGGATAGAGAGAGAGAGATGGATAGAGAGATGGATAGAGAGAGAGAGATGGATAGAGAGATGGATAGAGAGAGAGAGAGAGAAAGAGATGGAGAGAGATGGATAGGGAGATGGATAGAGAGAGCGAGATAGATAGAGAAAATGAAAGATAGATAGAGAGCGAGAGTGAGAGAGAGATGGATAGAGAGAAAGCAAGATAGATAGATAGATAGATAGAGAGAAAGATAGATAGAAATAGAGAGAGAAAGTGTGAGACAGAGAGAGCGAGATGGATAGATAGAGAGAGGTAGATAGAGAGAGAGAGAGAGTATAGAGTGAGAGTGAGAGAGAAAAGGAGAAAGAGGGAGAGAGATAATCAAGCTATAACCAGGTCACAGATGTTTTGAGACTTCATACTGTAACGAGGCCACAGCTACAATATAAAAAACATAGAGAGAGAGAGAGAGCCTGGTGAGGGAACGACTGTTTATAGCTGTTATAATGCACATTAAATGTGACTACAAACGGATAAAAAGTACGACGTGTCTTTTTAATACATAAAAGCGTGTAACCGTCAGCAAATTGCTGTGGTATAAGCCGAATAAAACACTTCGAGACGTGCCGTTATTGGAAAATAATCAAGTTTGTCGTTGATTATTTTCCTATAACTGCGCGCCCCGTCGTGTTTTATTCTTTACTTAATTAATGCTTAATTGAGAAACTACAAGGTAATGAAAACACATTCAAACAGTCAATGCTGTACTACAAAGTAATACGTACCATAGCAAATAACGTTAACTGCTAGTTGCTTTTTTATTTTATTTCATCCAATAACAACCATAAGCAGGACTTTACAGTGTGACAACATTATCACACATGCTAGGACAAATTCATCCTGAGCCAATAAAAAAAAATTATTATTTTTTAATTGCCACATGAAAGAACATAACTTCATCCAAATATGTGTTTTCTCCCCCTTGTGCTCATGGTTGCTGGAGTCAATGCAAATATTTAACATTAAAATAATTATAAACATTAAAAATTTAACATTGTTTCTATGCACTTTTTATTTCAAGTGCTATACAATATTTTAATTTGTGCCACAACACTCGCAACTTCTACAGCACCAGTGCGACCCGCACAAAAGTTTCATGTACAGTCACGGTAAAGCTCACAAGAAGTCGCAAATGCAGCTCATGCAAATTGCAGGAGCGTTTATAACCTCGGTTGACCGGGGGGCGGGACTTGTATGAGGTTGGGGGGCGTTTCTAAGTTGCATATTAATTAAATCGGGAATTCTTGATAAAAGCGTAGGTGCTTCTGTGGCTCGGTCTAACCCTGTTAATCTAACGACATTTTTTGTGAAACTTTTACTTTAAGCAATTTATTATTTAACATAAACCTTTACAGCCTTCCAAACAAGTGTTGGGTGACTTTAATTAAATTAAATTAAAAAAAAATGTATGCAAATCTGTGAATTGAAAAGCACGGAAAAATCGCCACCCTCATAAAACGGACGCAACTTGTGCGCAAACAAAAAGACCATGAAGTCTGGAAGCATGGTTCAGCGACACTCGATTAAAAAAAAAGGCAGAATAAAAGCACTCACATTTGCTGCTCTTCTGCGTTCTCTTGGCAGAAGTGCTGGAGTCCGAGTCCTGCTCGACTTTCTCCTCTTCTGCAGCGGGCGAGGGAGACTCCGTCTTGGCTCCATCTGTTTCTGCGTCAGCGGCTGCAGCATCGTGCGTGTCCTCTGCCGCTCCGCCCTCCACGCCTTCATCTTCTGCAGTGCCAGAGTCTGTTCCCGCATCGTCACAAGCGTCCTCATCCCTCAAGACATCTTTTACAAGGTTTTAACAAAAGGGGCAGATGATCAACACGGGGAGACGATAACAGTGACATCACGGCACCGGTATAAAAAAATAAAAATAAAAATCTGAGCGTTATAAATGCATATAGGCCTACAGTACGAGTCAAACGTTGGATACCTGATTAAACGCATGTTTCAGTTTCCGGACTGATCCCTCAGATGTGGGATAATCCCGGTCACCTGGTCACTAACCTGAAAGGTGTTAACAAGGTTTTTGAAAGTTTCTATTCCTCCCTTTACAAATCTGAAAGTCTGGCTGATTCCAGCGCTGTCCGCTCGTTCGTGGACAGCCTGAAATTTCCTAGTTTAGACCCAGTGCGAGACTAAAGATGCGGATAGTCTAATCACTCTTCTGGAAATTTCGAAAGTTATTGCATCTATGAAAAGTGGTCAAATCTCCCGGACCGGATGGATTTGGTCCAGAGTTCTTGAAGAAGTTCAGTCGTAAGTTGTCCCTCCCTTCTTTAAGATGTTTTTAAATGGATCTTTGGATAAGGGGTCATGCCACACCAACCCTCACTCAGCCGACCAGCTCGCTTCTGTTAAAGAAAGACAAGAACCCGTCCCTCCACCCCCACCTCCACCTCCTGCAATTTGTAAAGAACATGAATTTATAGTGAAGGTGTTGGCAAAACGTTTGGAGTCCGTTCTCCCTCCAAAGTTTTCATTGAGGGGCGCCATTCATTTTCCAATATTTGTAAACTCTTAAATATTACATTTATATCGAATTCCTCCCAGCTTTACATAAGTGTGATTTTGTTAAATGTGGGGAAAAAAATTAATTAAATAATTTAAATTTTTATTTATTTATTTATTTTAAAGAGAAGCTTTCGACTGCATAGAATAGACTTATTAACTGTAACTGTCCTGGGTACATTTGGATGCGGCAACACCCTTTTTTTTTTTTTTTTCTTTCTTGAATTCAATTAATTTATACATTCCCACAAGCCCTACACCTTGTTTTGAAGGCTTGAAATTTTGGAAATACAGCCAGTGAAGTGAAGTTGATGCCCATGCGTGAATGTATTTCCACAAGGCTGATCGAGAGAACGGCAAAAATGTGAAGTTCTGCTTCATCCAGGCTACTTCACAGAATCTAAAACACACGCAAGTTTGACTGGCAGTGTACAATGACTGACTGAGCAACAGTACACTTCTGATTGTTCTTAGAGTGAAAGCAAGAGAGCGCGAGTATGTGAGAGACAGCGAGGCAAAGACAGAGCGAGATAATGAGAGAAAGAGAATCTGCTGTGTATCAGGCACTTGGAGAGTTTCACACAGCACACCTCACTGCTCTGCTTGCACTTTTCTCTCACTCCACCAGATCTGCCCTTTTTAAATCTTATAATACTTTTAGACTTTTAAATCTTAACCGTGTGATGGTAGCTCAGTGCTTAGGGTCCCAGGGCTGCCAGAGAGCCACTTAACCCTCAACTGCTCAGCTCTATGCTTGGATTGTATTCTGCCTTATTTTACAAGCGCTGGATAAAAGTGTCTGCCAAATGAAATTTTGTTTTAAAATCTATAATAAATGCTGTAGTTAAAATTCTACAATTGCATGAATGAATAGTCTGATACAGTGCATAATCTATTACTGATAACCTCACCACAATATTACATCACATGTAACAGTTGTTACTAGGGCTGTCAAATTTCTGTCTGACTGTCTAAATTTACTTTATTTAAAAGGTTTAGTATTCGAATGGTTTTGAATATGAGCCCATTATGTTATGCTGCCACAGACAGAGGGAACGTTAGCAGTCGCGCGTTCATATCACGTAAATCACAAAAGGTGAAATCGTGTCACTTTCTTAAGCAAAGAAAATCATTCGAAGGCAGTATCATGATTTTATCGAACGTAAATGTTTCAGATTTGTTTTTCATTTCTTTACCTAGATTTTACATTTCTCAAGTAAACATCTGCCATCTTTAACTCGTCTTCACTTAGGAGTCTTTGTTTTTATTTAAGCCCCTCCGTCATGTAGTTAGGCCAAATCCCAAATGGCTTCATATTCACTATATACGCTCACTATGTGGTGTTTAACATAATGGTGTTGTAGAACCTATGAAGTGCACTATACAGTATGACCAATAGGATGCAGCCACAGAAAAAGAGCAACTCTAATTAAAGTGCCTGTTGGAGCTACCTCCATGTTATAATAAACATTCTGTTAATTTTTATGTTTAATTAAAAAAGCAATGCATAATTAAAAAATATGTTTAAAAAAAAAATATATATAATAATAATAATAAAGTAATGTAATGTAATGTATTTATTCAGAGCCCTTTTCCTACATCACCATTTATTTAGCCAAAAGGTTTAGAAAAAGACTTGCGTTAAGTGTAACATGGGATCCAAAACATTCAAAAGTGGAGGTTTAGCCTTTGAATATGTTAATATTATGAAAATTCAAATAGTGTTTGTATAGCGAAATCTGTTTTGACAGCCCTAGTTTTTAATGTGTGCTATAATAACTGTTACATGTGATGTAATATTGTGCTAACAGGTGTTATAACTCGATTGTTTCAGCTCGTAGGTTGATGTTGTTGATAGAAGGGTGTCAGAAGTGAGCGGTCGTTCTCGACTTTCCGTTCAGCTCATTTTTCTGTCCCTGCTCTTCTACACTGCGCACGAATCGCTGGATGCCCGGCGAGCGCAGCTCTTCCTCCGTCTCCTCCACTATGATTGGTCCGTCAAGCTCGACGGGGCGTGGCTCAGGGTAGCTGGGCTGGTAATAGGAATGATGTGTGCCGTAGCCATACGGATCCTCCTCCCCTCCCTCCACCTCATCGGGACCGTATGTTTGGTAGGAGTTGGGCTGCATTGGGGCTACGGGAACATCGCTGTCAGTCACTTTACGGTGAAAGACCCTCTCTGACCACCACCAAGCAGTGTACACACACACACACACACACACACACACACACAGAGCAGAGAATGGAAGGATAGGACATAAAAACCCAGGGTCAATGAGGACAACACATCACGATACACACAGCACCCACATAACAACACATGCAGGAAGTAGTAGTGTTAATGTAGTTTTTCTGATCTCTATGTGTGTGTTTATGTGTGTGTTAGTCAGACAAGCTCAGTTATGAACACCAGCACAGTCAGTACAAAAAAGCAACAACGCAACCAAAGCACTTTGCACAACCAGAGCCTGTGCAAATGTGTATCTACACTGAGTGTTTGTGTTTGAGGCAGAACATAAGCTTTCTAGCCTGTGTGTGTGTGTGTGTGTGTATGTGTGTGTGTGTGCGCGTGTGTGTTAAGAGAAGACTCCAGGCATGTGGGCCATCCACAGCCTACAAAAACGTGTGTGAAGTTTGTAGCTCAGTACACATTTACAAAGTGTTGCTGGTCTTCAACAACTGGAGAGAGAGAAAGAGAGAAGAGAAAGAGGGAGAGAGACATTGAGACAGACAGGCACACATACACACACAAATAGAGACACAGAAAAAGAGAAAGAGGAGTCAGTAAGACAGACAGTGATTTTTCCATGCATGGTTTTAAATGAATCACTGGTTACACTACATTGTTGATGCTTCTTTATCAATTAACTGATAAAGAGATACAACACTACAGGAACATCACAATCACACACAGACGTCTGTATGTACGCATTGCATACACACTCTTTTTGTCTCTATCTTATGTCAACAGCTGGCAAAAAGTATCATCAGTATGACACACTATCATGACCGATGATGTATGCTGACAGTGTTGACAGGCATTCATGGAGTTACTACACACACATACAGGCATTCAGCACTCATGCTATACTCTTACACACACACACACACACACACACACACACACACACACACTGCTATTTACATATGCACTGATACAGAGAGATTCAAACAGCACACCAAGGGAAATAAATGCAACAGTAACTTTTTTAATTAGCATAAACTGACAGTTATTTTTCTCCATGAATAGCTTTATCCCTCTCTATTCACTATGGCTGTCACAGTAACTGCAATTATATGTGTTGCAAAATTATTCATTATTATTTCCTTAACCACTGGTGTAGTTTTTTAATAGTTTTTGTTTTTGTTATGACAATTTTTTGACCATGCAAACCAACTTTAAAATTAAAAATGAGCAAAACAAGAGGCTACAATAGAATGAAGAG
>JAOUQW010000010.1:1806946-1823310 GCA_028565825.1 Olivaichthys viedmensis | reverse complement strand
CGCGTTCCAGTTTCTGTTCCTCCTGTTTAGTTTGTTTGTTTGTTTGATTCCCTCTTTGTGTTTTTTGACGTCCTGTTTTTGACCCACGCCTGTGCCCTGACTACGATTATGGATTATCCTACGTTACGCCTGTCTGCCTGTTACCTGACCCCTGCTTTGTCTTGTTACGATGATGTATGGAATAACCCTTTGAATAAAAACACAGAACGTCCGCACTTGCGTCCTGCCTCTTCTCCCGGGGGGTATACGTTACAGTAATATGCTCTTTTGTTCATACTGTGCAGCCCTGTTCTGTGGCTTTTTATATGGTATGTGCAATAGCCTTGCTGTTTCTATTCTATACTTGCTCCCTGATGCACACAAGGCTTTAAATATGAACAAAGACAATAAGACTTTCATGTAGAAGTGTGCATGAAGGTCCATTGCATTTTTCATTCTCTGTTAATCCCAGCCAGTTTTGTGGTTTGACCCGAGAAAGCATAGTAGTGGATCTTAGCTCTTCTCAGTTTCAGCTAATGGTGAAGCTTTGTGTTGTGAGCTTGTGTGTTCAGGTGGTACAGTGTGTACTGTAGTGTACTGTGTGGGTGTGAGGGAGTTATGGGGTGCAGTGGATCCCGTAGACGGCACTTAAAGGTGGGAGAGCCATTGTAGCACACGGATATAGCCTCATGTGACTGCTACATGCGGAGGAGGACGTTCTCCTATCACTCACTGCAAGGTGATGAGAGCAAGTTGCTCTCTGGGAGACGACTACACTGGCTTCTAGAAAAGGGAAGCCATGAGCGTCCTGGAGCGTGTGGGCGTTTCATTACGGATTCACATGCTGTTTTTAAAAAAAAGCAGTGGTTCGAATTCACGAATTAATATTGTCGTAGAACTGTTGTTGGACAGCAGTGATTCAATTGTGAGTGTGTTTACCTGCATAATATGCGTGCAGTGTGTGTGTGTTTGAGTATTCTCTTTAAAGTGTGGTTGAATGTTTTTTTTTTTGGGGGGGGGGTTTGTGCGCATGTGTTGGGCATATATATGCATATATGTATGTGCATGTGCACGTGTTCATTTCATTTGCTCATGGTGTGTGTGGGCACATTGCCTGTTCATGCTGAAGTGGATGTAGTGCTTGCGTGTGTGGGTGTGTGTGAGAGAGAGTGTGTTGCCCAGCTGGGCTCCTGCAGAAGCTCATGAAGAGCATCGCATCTTTGTCTTCTCCTACAGGACCTTCATCAGTGCGGTATTTTGGGCAGGAGACGATAGCTGGGTTTAAAAGCTCCCTTTTGGGTCATTGCCGGAGAAGTAAAGACAGAGGACTTAAGGGTCCTGAAACGCCCCCCTCCCACACACACACACACACACACACACACACAAACACAAATATAGAGCTCCATTCTGCCCCTTAACCCTTACGTTATGTTCTGGTCAAAATAACCAAAAGTTGGTGTTATTGTCATCCCATTCCCTCTATCTCTTATTTATATCCTCACCTGTACACACACCATCATCAGGAGGATTCCCAAACAAGGGGAGAGGGATTCATGTAAGGGATGGGCATTTTAACCATTTTGTCACACGCACGCTGGCTCGAGCTGCGGTGAGCGTGACATAGCGTGGCGGTCGCCATGGCGACGGCCGCCACGTGCGCAACCATGCGCTGTTGTTTTTGTTTAGTTGCTCTTGTCCCGTGATGTGATCCTATCCACCTGTGTGTTGTTTGTGAGTAATCAGTGTATGTATTTAAGCCCTCGTGTTTCCCGTCCAGTTTGTCTTGGATTGTTCTATGTCATGTTGTCTGTGTACTGCTGGTTTTGTTAGTATTAGAAATAAATGTGTTAGTTTGCAATGGCTTGCGCCTGTGTCCTCCATCCTGTCTCTGAAGCGTGACAGAATCCAAGACCTAAACAATGGACACAGCGAGCTGCCGAGGAAAGCCTGTGCCCGAAAAGACAGCCGCCAGCCTGGAGGAGCTGCAGGTTGAACTCGCTGAGCACGTCTGCTGGTTCGAGGACACCTGCTGGTGGCGATCACCGCGCCGGTGCGGCGCCTTGTTGCCTGGGAAGTGAAGGGCTTGACCACGATCTGTCAGGGGGGCGAGGCGTGGCGAGCCTGACTCGACATTATGCGCGCCTTGATGGCGCCTCCAAACCAGCAGCCACTGCCAGCTGCCTTCCCGATCGCGGCCGCACGCCAATTTCCCCGGCGCCCGATCACACCCCCCGAGACGCACCCGGTGGCGCTTCCTCGACGCTGCCATAGGAGCCAGCCACAGATGCAGCTTGGCTCCGACCCAGCCCGTATCGTCCACCTCCTAGGAGCGGAGAGGGTTAGCTCACTGGATTCTTTGGGGGGCTAGGAGGCCGTCCCAGATGCCGCAGGAGGCGTGGCCGAGTTCCCAGACGCCGTAGTTTGTGTAACCCAGTTCCCAGACGCCGCAAGAAACGTTGCGGGGCTCCCTGATGACCTAGGAGGTGTAACCCAGTTTCCCGACGCCGCAGGAGGCATGGCAGGGCTCCCTGACACCGTAGGAGGTGTAACCCAGTTCCCTGATACCGCGGAGGGCGGCTCTGGGTGTCCGACGCCGTCCCGCCTCCAGTCCGTCTCTGAAGCATGACACATTTTAACCATTCGAATATTCACATTTTTAAACCAATAGTATTCAAATCCCAGCAAGAAAATATTTAATATTGTGATGAGTAAAAAAAACAAGAACACAGAAGGTTTGCTATGTATTTACTGAATTCAGCCTTAACCACAACTGTTTCAAACTGACCTGGAGTCTCTTAAACTTTGTCAGAAAATAATAGCCTCGCTTTTTCCATGATGACACTACATTGTTTAAGAATTTAAAGATGTCCACTTGATTGGACATGGGGCGAGTTTGGAGACAGTTAACACCCTGTCCCGCTGTAGCAAAACCCTCTTCACTGGGACAGAAATAGCCGCTACACCTCAATATTTCAATACCTAGCTCCACTTAGAAGTCGCTTGACGTGAGATGCAATAACAGTTGCTTAGATCCCGACATTCTCTGTGGTTCTACATCACATGCTCAGTCAGGAAGCATGTTTAAAAATAAAACAAAGATATACAATTTATTTTTATTTCACATTACATATGTAATACAAATTCTACAATGAGTGGATATCTGGATATTCGAATAACAGTGGGCATCCCTAATCCGCGTGTTTGTTTCCATAGATATTGTTTCTATAGTCCTAATAGCTGAGATGAAGATAAAAATATATTTTGAAATAAATCATACAATTGGATATAAATAAAACAGATGGCTTGGGTCAATTGGACATTCATTGCTATGTACAGAAGAGGAGCGTTAAAAGGACTGAACTATGTGTCATTTTAACCTGTTTGTTTTTCGTTGCTTATAATCCATCTCCTATCTTTTCCCTGTTAATTACAGGACTACACCCTGACCATGTATTTCCAGCAAGCCTGGCGTGACAAGCGACTCTCGTACTCGGAGATCCCGCTGAACCTGACACTGGACAACCGCGTGGCCGATCAGCTGTGGGTGCCTGACACTTACTTCCTCAATGACAAGAAGTCCTTCGTGCATGGCGTCACGGTCAAGAACCGCATGATTCGCCTGCATCCCGATGGCACCGTGCTGTATGGATTGAGGTTGGTTTTTCCATCTCTTCATCATCCCTATCGAACGAGCACACATCTAGAATCGATACCTTCACAGCCTTGTGTCATTCCGCTCATAATTCAGCTTCCTCAACGATGCATCCTGTTTGCAAAGCTCGAGGAAGCACCTTGGAGACCCCCACTCATTCTGCTACACGTGTTTATATTCTCTCTGTCTTTCTCATGCATTTTAATGAGTCCACCCCGGCGTCTATATTTGGTCGGGACGAGATTATCGCGGTAATTCCAACAGCTGCATTCTTTTATCGGCCTGTCAGACTTCCCTTTTTCTGATAGGCCCCTTCAAACAATTAAATATCTGCAGTGCAGCATATCATTCATAGCTTCTGTGGTGCAAGAATCAATAAAGGTAATTCATAACACTCCACTATGTAAGGGGTTGCATAAGCTAGCACGTAGTTTTACATAACGAGGGAGCAGGAATAGGATGTGTTGCGGTAGGGGCGCACCAGAGGCGACAGTGAAGCAGCTCATGAGAAGACGTCGGAGAGAAAAAGCAAATAATATTTAGCAGCCTGGACAGTGTGCGAGCTTTGCTGTTAATACCAGCATGAGCACATGCTTCTGTGACTTCTGTGGCAAAGGGAAATGTTTGGCTGTAAGGTAGTGTGTAATCGGGGGTACTAATGGACTTTTCTCCTTTGTGATGTTGGAGGTTTAGTGAGAGCCCCTGTCATGTTGCTGGAAATGGGGTGCTGTTTGAAGTAGCAGTTGGTGTGCGCCTGTGTGTTTTAAGGGGAATAATTGCCTGTTATTCAATAGACGCACTGCTTCCCTAGCATTTAATTACCTAGAGATGCTCAGTTTGCCTATCAGACAGCAGAAGGCAGATCTGATTATCCTGCTCCTAAAAGATCTCAGCCAATATCCTGTTCAGGTAAAAGCTAACAGGCCCTGACATGCATCTAGTCAAAACGCAGCCAGTCTACTCTCACCAGGGGTGTGCATCTCTCCTCATGAGATGATGCGAGGCACATCTCGATCTGATCTATGAAATAAATATTTAAAGCAAACAACGATTCAGTGGGATATAATTTAGACCTGTTTCGATATGATACAATATGATTCAGTATTATGCAAACAATTCGACTTTAATTTTTTAAAAGTGTGGAATGGGAGGCCATGCCTCCTTCAGGGGGACTAACAGACGCTGTGATCACGACTTATTCATTGGGACAGACAGGTACAGACAGGCACAGGATTATCCACATTTTTAAACAAATAGTATTTGAATATTGCAACAAGAAAATATTTTATAATGTTATGAATAAAAAACTAAAGCACAGAAGATTTAACATTCAAGCCTCCTTTAGTAGGACTGACAAGCAGAGGCCACGCCTCATTCACTGGGACTGAAAGGCACAGAGGTCACGCCTTCTTCACTGGGACTGAAAGGCACAGAGGCCACGCCTCCTTCATTGGGACTGACAGGCACAGAGGCCACGCCTCCTTCACTGGGACTGAAAGGCACAGAGGTCACGCCTTTTTCACTGGGACTGACAGGCACAGAGGCCACGCCTCCTTCACTGGGACTGACAGGCACAGAGGCCACGCCTCCTTCACTGGGACTGAAAGGCACAGAGGTCACGCCTTCTTCACTGGGACTGACAGGCACAGAGGCCACGCCTCCTTCACTTGGACTGACAGGCACAGACGCCACGCCTCCTTCACTGAGACTGACAGTGACATAGGCCATGCCTCCTTTATTGAGACTGACAATTACAGAGAAGCATTGAGTGCCAAAGGAAACTCATTTGATAACATTTCTAAATAATAAACAGTAGTAATAAAAGAGCTGTTCGTTGGTATCAAACTTTACCGATACAGAGACGGCCAGAACGATTCAGTCACCACCGTGAACAACTTTTACCTGAATTTATGTAGCTGTATCGTAAATATTGGGGACTTTGACAGCTGTAGGGACCAGAAGTAAATCTTCGTTAACACCGTAGCTACTATTAAATATATAAATCTTCTTATTATATGTATATTATCATATTTGTCCAAACATTTCTTTTTTTAAATTTCACTTGCTTTTATGTTACTTGTATTGTAATTGACCACATATTTCACCTAAAAAATGTTTTTCTATTACTCATTTCTTTCTGCTTTATCAGTTCACAATTTTTATCGCCCAAGTGGGGCTGGTCAAGACGCTATTGAAAAACTCCTGCCCCAAGAGTGCTACCGAAGAAAAACCTGGCAACCTGGCGTGAGCTTCATGCATGTAATTTCAGGAATAATGAATTGGCTGACCAGAAAACCAAGTTAAGCACCCATTTACTGTAGCACAGGTCTGAAAACGGATACGAATTTTCCCTGCATATCTATTGACGTATCTTTTGAACATCAGGAAAATCAGGAAAAGAATTGCTTTATGCATTAGAAGATAAATTGATTTTATAAGTAAGAGAAGGGAAAACAGGAAAAAATAGCCAGTGCCTTTGAAAAATATGCCTTAAATTCTTTGAGAGGATAGTGTCATTATCTAGTGTAAATAAAATTTCATTCAACACCGTAGTTTTTTACCGTAGTAACTGGCTACAGCATCAAAAAGCAGCAAGTCAAATTTGCACATGTGCAAAGTAGCAGTTTTTTCTTGCAGCCGTCGATGCTTAAAGTCCCTATTGAGACCGGTGCACTAATTCCAATCGATTAATTTTTACACCCCTAACTCTCACTCTCACTGCAGAACACAAGCACTCCACTCTCGCTGTTCTAACTCACGTCTTTCTCTTTTATCTGATTTTCCTTTTTTCATACATTTTTAATGCGCCGCATTCATCACTCTGTGCGCTTCATTGTTCTTTTCACAAAAGGCTAAGGAATAATGCAGCGCACTAAAATGACACATTATTTGTTCTGGAGAGTGCGAAGATGACACATGGAGGTGTAAGTGGCTTGGATGGAGTGTGTATGATTTGCTTTTGCGGTTTGCAAAAGATTAGAAGGAATTGGCGCAAACACACCGCTATTTTTGTGTAATCTTCCATTTCAGTGCTATTAAGCAGGCCGTCTCCTTTTGTAGTGGCTGGACAACAGCACAGGTGCGATGAGGATGCGAGGAAGATGACAGTCATCGCAGAGAGGGACCGAGCTTGCTGGGTAGAGGCCAGGGAGTTCAGTAGCTCTTTCTTTTTTATCGTCAGTTCAGTCAATAGTGGTGTAGCATGACAGCACTGAGTGTGAGATTAGGATTCAGAGCAATATTGTGTTTTTCAGTTTTGTTGAAACAGACATGTTTGACTTTTTGACAGAAATAATATTTGGATATTTGAGGGTTATTTTTGCTGTTGATGGATATTATCAGTGGCCAAAGTGCCAATGCCAGGCTAGGTTTCTAATATGTACAGTCAACTCCAGAATTATTTGCACCATTCAAGAGAATGCACAAAAATGATTGTATAAAATAAACATTGTACACGATCATGCAAATTGAGAAACTACTTACCTTTCCTCTATTGAGAATCATTCTCATAAGAGCTTCTTTTTTAAAATACTAATATTTTGCATGCATGGAAAAATTATTGGCACCCCTAAAGAATATTTAGGATTCCAGCCAATATTGGGTTTTTAGTGTTGTTGAAACAGACATGTTTGTCTTTTTAATATTTTGACAGAAATAATATTTGAATATTTGAAAATTATTGTTTGCTGTTGATGGATATTATCAGTGGCCAAAGTGCCAATGCCAGGCTAGGTTTCTAACATGTACAGTAGAGTCAACTCCAAAATTATTTGCACCCTTCAAGAGAATGCACAAAATAAAATGATTGTATAAAATAAACGTTGTACACAATGATGCAAATTTTCCACTCAAATAATTGGAGAAACTACTTACCTTTTCTCTAATAAAAATCATTCTCATAAGAGCTTCTTTTCTTAAATACTAATATTTTTTTCTCAAAAGCATACATGGCAAAATTATTGTCACCCCTAGAGAATATTTAGGATTCCGACCAATATTGGGTTTTTAGTGTTGTTGATGCAGACATGTTTGTCTTTTTAATACTTTGAAAGAAATAATATTTGCATATTTGAGGATTATTTTTGCTGTTGATGGATATAATCAGTGACCAAAATACCAATGCCCGTTTAGGTCTCTAATACATACAGTACCCTTCAAGAGAATGAGCAAAAATGTTTGTGTAAAATAAACATTACACACTGTGATGTCAGTTTTCAACTGAAACAACTGAAGAAACAACTTACCTTTTCATTTTTAAAATAATAACATTTACTCTCAAAAGTATATGTGGCAAAAATGATTGGCATTCCCAAAATGATATTCAGAATTCAGACCAATTTTTTTTTCTATGTTGTTGAAACAGACATGTTTGACTTTGTGATATTTTGACAGAAATAAAATTTGCACATTGTGAAATACGCCATGACTGCTCCTCTCAGCGAGAAGCTGGCAGTGCTCGATGAAAACACAGTGAGCCATCCAAAATGGCAAATCAGCCATATCATGCATCATGTGCCAGCGTCCACATTAATATGTCAAAACAAACAATGCTAAAGCTGAGGACTTACATAGGCTTGGAGCTGCTCTGTCTCTCCTAGCTGGGCCTGATCTGTGCGCTAACAGTTACATGATAGCTCACAGTTCAGATCCTCATTGACTTTGGCAATTCAGCTCTGTATGTGGCATGCATTAACATGGTTGGAGTGTTGGCCATTGGATGTCTGTACATAATCTCAAGAGCACCGTCATAATAAAATGTTAGTCCAGAGCCCTTTTGTGCAGCAGCGCAAGCTTCAGTAAACAAGGTCATTCGGAATAAAGGTGCACAGCATGCCTTGGGCTGTACACCGAACCTTGGGTGAACTCAGCCAGTGCGCAATGAAAAGCGCAGCACTGCAGAAGGAAATTCTGGAAAGAAATACAGCCACTTAAATGAGTTAGAGACCACGGATATACATATTAAAGACCCTAGATGATGCCATTTTATAGACAGTGACATGAGGTCACTTGGCTGCAATACTGGTGCTCCATCTCCGTGCTGCGAAGGGAAATTTTGCTATGCAGGAAATTCCCCCAAAATATGTAAAAGATATAATGAAAATGCTGGGGTGCACTGCGTTTTCCTGCAACACCACCCAATTTAACTGTTATGACGGGACTGTAAGTATCGGTGTAAACGTTTTATTTAATTGCTTTAAAAGCTACATGAGTAACTGACATTAGCTTGTGCACAGATTGTCTAGTATTACTTGAAGAATCATTATCTAAGTTAGCTAGCCAAGTTTTTCTAGTGGCAGCGCAGTGGTTAAGGCTCTGGGCTACTGATCTGAAGGTTGTGAGTTCAAATCCCAGTTGCACTGTCTTACATTATCTTTGCAGATCAGGCTATTTATATGAAGTTCATTTATAATCAGTCTAGATCCATCATTTCATTGAGTAACTGATTTTATAAATGATATTGGACATATTGGATTTTGCTGATGCATTAGAATACATGGCAGTAACTGCCATTGTGCATGTATTGTTTAGTGCTAGTCGAAAAATCATAAGCTACGTTAGCTAGCCAGTTTTTTCTACTAACATAGCTAGCTATGTATGTATTTATTTGACAAAGTTTCAGTTCATCGGTATGGACTATCTGATCAAATTTTTTTATTTAATTACTGACTTTATAAATAATGGATTTTACAGAAGCACTAGAACACATTTCAAGTTAATTATGTCTTTAACTAGCCTATTAGTAGGGCGGCATGGTGGCGCAGCGGGGTCCAGGATACAATCCTGAGCTCGAGTTATGTGTGGAGTTTCACATGTTCTCCCCGTGTCCAAGTGGGGTTCTTTGGTTTCCTCCCAAAAACATGATGGTAGATTGATTGGCTACCCTAAATTGCCCCTAGGTGTGAATGTGTGTTTGTGATGCCCTGTGATGGACTGGTGTCCCATCCAGGGTGTGTTTCACTCACACACACACACACACACACACACACGCACGCACACAATGGAAGCTGCACATGTTTCAGAGGCTCACACACACGATAAAGTCATAAGAAAACAGATGGTACAGTATATTATTGACTTGGATGGTAATACTTGGGTCTTTTTCATATCTAAAATGTTCTCTGCAGAAAACAAAAATACCTTCTATTCTGTTATGTATCTTAAAGAAAAAGGGATTTACAAATTGTCAAAAATCTACGCAAGTCTCTGGGGAACACTTACCTGATGTATGTGGATGTATGTGGTGCAGGAGCGATGGCTTCAGTAGTGCACCCTCTGCCCCCTATCTAGGGCTCTAATATGTATATTTGTGGGGAAGACGGGTGTAGTGGCAAAGGCCGGGGTATTAGAGGGGTGTGAATGGACAGAACATGGGTTAGAAATCAGGAAAGGGGGAGAAGACTGGCAGGAATGAAAAATCACTGGAACTGACCTTCATTCCCGTATGCAGATCCAAATGAGCTGGTAGGGGAGAAGAAACAAAAGAGAATGGGAGAGATGGAGAAACAGAGATAAGGACCAGGAAGAGACAAAAAGAAACTAGAGATAGAGGTGAGAAATAATGAGAAATAAAAGAGAGCGGGATAGAAGTGAGAGAGCTGGCCAGAGAGAGAAGGAGATGGAGGGTTAGAGATAAGAACCAGTAAGAGACAGAGAGAAGAATGAGATGGAGAAAAGAGTGGGATTTTAACGAGAAAGGAAAGGAGAGAGCAAGAGAAAGAGAGAGATGGGGGATAACAGATGCAACTGGAAGAGATGGCAAGAGAGAGAAGAAGGATGGAGACAGGACAAGATAGAGAGAAGATGAAGGAGGAAAGTGAGGACAGAAGGTAGTGACAGAGATAGCGAGTGAGGGTAAGAGAGGAAAAAGAGAGAGACAGAGAGTGGAGTGGGCTGCTTTATACAGGGAGACACCGCTCCTCTATCCAGGTGAGTGTCAGAACACACTTTTAAGAGCAGCTTGTCATTCAACACCGCATCCCCTGCCATGGCAACCGCTTCCTCCTCAACGGCCCTTCCGCCCACCACACACACACACACACACACTCATGGAGACATTCACCGATGATGACGATGATGACGATGTAGCTGACTATAAATAGGACATTATTTTTACCTCTGCCATCTTGGCCTAATTTCCTCATTTCCCCGATGCTTCCTGTGGACGTGTGATTATTGTGAGGTGGTTTAGGAGGCACAGAAGGGGTGGGGATTTCAGCCTGCTACTTTCAGGTCACACACAGCTAAAGGGGAACGCAAATCATACTCACATTTGCATTCATATTCATCATATTCACATAATGGGGTTCTGAAACCCCACAGAACAAGAGAGACACCGCACTCTCTCTTTCTTTCTTTTCCACTGACACGGTGCCGGTGCTGGTTCAGGGAACCAGCCAAACTCCATGCACTGTTCACATCTTATTATAATGGAAGTAAATAACTCAAATTGCTCAAGTTGTTGTCATGGCAATGAAAAGATTCCACCCCCAAGCCCCTGACATCACCGGTTCTTGGTTCCAGACCAGCAGCATTTAGGTGCTGAAACCCAACCGATTTTTCTGGCTTGGAGCCAGCTCCTTTGTGGTGGAAAAGAGCAGAATGGTTACAGAATGATCACTAAACCAGAGGTAGAGAAATGTTCTACTGTCTTACCTTTTCTACTTGCTGATGATACCAACATGATTCTGGCAAACAAAATATTCGACCTTATTAGTCAAGGATGCAATTATTGGCCTGGAAAAGATCTCAGCATGGTTCAGACCATATAAACTATCACTAAATGTGTCAAAATCCAACTCCATCTGTTTTACAGGTAAAAATAAAAGACACTGCATTGAAAATGCAACAGGAATAACACAGATTGCTATAACATTGCTCAGGTGTCAACAGCCAAATGTCTTGGCATCCTAAATGACTGAAGTTAAAGTTGAAAAAACTATGTTGAAATATTTACAATAAAGTAACCAAATCAGTTGGAGTGGAATGGTTGGAGTCTCGTTTATCCATAGTTTACTTAAATAAATATAGTTAGGATTGCTACATATGCAGCTACCTTACAAAATGTTGCTCTTACGGAAGAAATCTGCAAGAACAACTACTATCTCTGACCATCTTGAATCATTTGTTCCTCTATTTCAGAAATAAAAATTCTATTTACAATATTATAGCTTACTTATATCTATAACAATACAATAATGTAATATCGATATTAATATCCATCTAATTTGCTTATGTATTTACAAAGTCATATTTCATTAAGATTTGGTCTAATGCTTCAAAGAATATTTATCTTTTAATTCAGATTATCACTCTTACAGCATAAAATCATTTTCAATAAGATACAGAAGATCCCATCTAGGGAACAAATATATTAACTCAGCAAAAGAATCCACTTTACTTAAGAAAAATTCAAAGACATATTAAAATTTTCTACGAATTGACTGAAGTGTCTAAGATGTATTCTATGTGTATACCTTTCCTTCATTTAAAATCTTTATGTGGACCGCCTTACATTTAATTTTAGGTAACTATCGAATAATGATTTTCCATTGTTTATGGTGAGGTTAACTATACAAATTCCTTGGGGATTCATTATCTGATCCAGACATTATTACTTTTTTACATTGTTGTATTATTAATCTTTCCTCCTTTTTGGTGCGCATAAACCAAATCAAACCGAATCAAATCCTTGGATAAGCTGGCATCCCAGTGTAATTTGGATATTTGATTTGGGTATTTTATGCAGAGAGGCTTTCAAATTAACTGGCATTCTTAATTATTAAAGATAAGCGTCCCTCTAGATGAATTTATGGGCATGACATTTTTTGAAAACCTATTACATTTTAGCTTTTAAACTTCATTTTAATTTCCCATCAGAATGAAACTCGAGTTGGTCTCAGAAGTGAAATCGGTGTCCATTAGTTAACGAATTCCTCAGCCGTGCACTTAACATGACATTAAGGTTGGACGATTGAGCAATTAACCCGTCATGTTCAGTTCACTACTTAGCACTGGATGTCCTATTGACCCAGGTCTTCTATTTACATTTATTGCAATACAATTGTAAAATTTATTGTAAAACTCTGAACATATCTTTATGTCAAATGATATATACACAAATATCTTTCCCATGCTTTAGGATCTTCCTGATGGTAGGTGTGTGTCTTCAGGTGGGAGTGTAAATAAGAGATGGAGGGAAAGTGATAGCCAGTAAATTAACTTTTTTTTTGTTTCAGATTTACCAACAATAGTCAAATTTAACACTTTTATTTGACCTTGTTACTCTTAAGCCCAAATTATCTGAATATCATCTCTAATATAATATATACAGCATTTTTGCTCACTGACCAGCAATTCGTCAATAAACTCGGAGATGAAGAGTAGCAAGGACCTTCGCCACCGCACTATTTTTTCTCCCTATTCTCAAACACATTTTGCTTCTTCCACAGTCCACTATAATATTCCCACCTCCTGGGATGGGGTTGCCTAGTGGTTTTTACCCATAACCCATCCACCAATTAGACAATTTAGAAGCCAGTTTATGAAAAATAGAGACAAGTATCTAGCAGAAGGGATTTGTTAGAAGAGAGATGAGGGGAAAAGAGTAACACGTCTTTGATGCTTCTCAGATTCCACTGTTTCGCTATTGTTGCTACGGTGATGTGAACGACTTGTCGAATATCTGCTGGAAGACTGCAGCCCAGTGAAACAAGGCGTGCCTAGTCTTGTTCAAAACGATTGTTTGAATTCATTAGATGAACAGAGCCAAGTGCATCAAGTTTTATGTTGAAAATATAAATTTTTAATATTGTTCCACTTTTGATAAAAATGAAAGAATGCATTTTGACCTGAAAAGAACAGGAAAAGATTTAAGATTAAAGAACAAACTTCTTCAGCTCCTGTTGAAGGAGGATTCTTGGCTTCTTATTTCATTCTATGTTTTCTGAAATCCTGACATGTCCCGCATGGTGGGCACGCCGGGTGAACAGGCCTCCCGCCGCACGCAGATATTGAGCAATAAAACTGCAACACACTTCATCGCTTTTCTTTAGCGTCATTGCTTTTCCCTCTAAAGACAAATTCCCGGCCTGCAGTTATTTAGCCGTCTCCAGCAGCGTCCGACTCTATGCATTAGCCAAGGTCTCTGTGTCCGACCCCATCTACTCTCCCAGCGCTTAAGTGAATTCAGCAGTGGCTCCAGGTCGTATGGGAGTATGGGAAAGGGTACGTGTGTGTGTGTGTGGGAGGGGAAAGCCAGAGGAGGCGAGAGGAGGGGTACTTCAGCTCTGCTCTTGTCCCTGGTGTCCTTGAGAGGCGTCAGTAATAGGGTGTCTGTGTGTGTGTGCTCTGCATTCAGGATCACCACAACGGCAGCCTGTATGATGGACCTGAGACGCTACCCACTGGACGAGCAGAACTGCACGCTGGAGATTGAGAGCTGTGAGTAAACCAGGCTACCCTCTCCATCTCTATTTTCTCTCTTTTTCTGTCTCTTTTTCTCTGTTCTTCTCTCTCCACAACACACACACACACACACACCAGCCTCAGCTCATACCTCTGAAGCCTCCTCCTTCCTCCTTCCAATCAGACCATCATCGATGAGGAGCCGCTCCTGGACACCTGGCTTACAGCAGCAGTAAATTAGACCATTATAGCACTAATAAAAGCCCAACATCTTCAAGCTTATTAAGATGGAGGCTTTTTTAGTTTGGCTATTACTGTCTGTAATTGTGGCAATAAAAATCGAAAGGCATGAGCGATAGGATGATGGGAGCGTGGTCTCTTTTATCAGCCCCATCTGGAGGAATGGACGTCCATTCCTGATGTGATCTGTGATGTGGCCCGTTTGATCATCCACACGCCAGAGGCATTAAGCAGCACAAACCCCTGCGTTCCCCGGCCCTTATCCCATTGTGGTGCACTCTTTCCCTTTCCTCTGACTCACTCTCTCCCTCATTTTCTCTCCTCAGTCTGGGTCTCTGTCTCTATTTTGGTGTGTCTCTCAATTCCTCTTACTTTTTGTCTAGCACATTCCCAACCAGCCAGCAATTTAGATTAGCAGAACCTTTTTTGAATGTTTTTTAAATGTTCCTAGTTGCAGGAATGTTCATCCAAATGGTGGACGTGATATTTTCAAGTGGATCTCTTTGTTGTTTATCCAATCACTGTCATCTGATGTTATCAACATGCACCTCCGACTCCTTCCACTCTTGAGCCACTTGAAAATGCCCTCCTGGTTGATTTGCAGACAGGAAAGATCTCCATTTCGGTTTATAAAATTATGCAAAATTGTTAATTTATTGACAAATATTGAAACATTCACTGTATTTCTGTGCAAGCAAGCACTCTTTACAGTGCAACAGCGGATGGAATTAAAAAGAAACAGTCCCACACACAGCTCTAGTTTGTATGTGTAGCTAGCTAACGTCAGGTAAGCCATTTTACAATTATTTATTCTAGTATGTGCAGGTAAAGCATTGTGTAGCTCTGCATTTCAGTTCATACAAATGTAACAAAATCCTTAATCCATTGAAAATATTCAAGCTGCACCTCTTTCATCATTCATTTAAATTAGTACTTTCTATTCATTGCTATCTTGCCTCCAGAGCTAGGTAGTGCAGTGCCTATCTAAGCTAGCGTTAGCTTGTTATGCATACCAACTAGAGCTGAGCTTTTAATGCCGCATCTGCCGACTCTCACAGTTAATTCTGTTTGTACCCACCCACAACATTTAGTAACAAAGTCAGTTGATCCAATTCCCCCAAATATAAACAAATAAGTAATTTAAACACTGTTAATAGGGTTCTTATTTTTATGAACTCAATTTCGCATCCAGTACTGGTTAATATCACTTTGCGCCAAGTTTATCTAGGTGGGGGTCAGGGTGGTACAGCAGGAAATGTTTGGTGCCTTACAGCTTCTGGGTCTGAGGTTCAATCCAGCGCTCTGGCTACTGTCTGTGTGGAGTTTCACATGTTCTCCTCGTGTCCATGTGGGTTTTCCTCTGGGTAAGATTTCCTCACACCTCTTAAAAACATGTCAGTAGGTGGATTGGCTACTCTGTGGCAAGCAGATTTAGCCTAAAATACCTTTAACTCGACAAGGCTTAATTAAAATTAAAATTCAATTAAAAACTTAAATTCAAGATCTACAATGGAGTTTTTACTCATCAAAATTCTAATTCCAGATATCCACTATGACATTGTAACTAGTCATAATTCCAGAGCGATGATTTAATTTTGATGTAATTTCGAACAGTCATAATGTGCCATTGATTTACTTGGAATCTTATTTTCTCTTATTTGCAATTCAATTTTAACTAGTCAAAAGTCAAGTTGAAGATAGCTTCAATTACATTTTTACCAGTAGAAATACAAGATCTACACTCACCGAGCGCTTTATTAGAAACCCTATACAAATACTGGGTCAGGCCTCCCGTTGCTTTCAAAACAACCTCAATTCTTCGTGGCATTGATTCCACAAGATGTTGGAAACATTCTTTTGAGATCCTGGTCCATGTTGACATGATTTGCATCACGCAATTCCTGCATATTTTTCAGGTGCACTTTTAAGCTGTGAATCTCCTGTTCTACCACATCCCAAAGGTGTTCTCCTGTATTCAGATCTGGTGACTGGGAAGGCCACTGAAGAACACGGAACTCATCGTCATGTTCATGAAACCAGTTTGAGACGACTTTTGCTTTGTGACATGGTGCATTATCATGCTGGAAGT
>JAOUQW010000010.1:1785547-1795760 GCA_028565825.1 Olivaichthys viedmensis | reverse complement strand
ACAGTGGATCAAAACAACAGTGAAACATGCTGCTGGATTTTCAATGTGCTCTCAGACTTTTGGACCCCACTGTATATCACTGTATATAGTACATTACTGGTGTCCATGGTACTATTCTATACTGTCATCTGGGCTGGGTTTGGTTTACTACTTTGTGGTCTCTTTTCTGTACAACATTACTATCCATATCCTGTAGTCTATAGTGGTTTACTATACTGTACTGTGCATTATGGTTATATGATGTACCATAATACTCAACACGCACAATATTGTTTTGGTGGACACTTCAGAAAGCCATCACTACCACGGCGTTCCATTCGGGAGTTGTGTTTTTATCTAAGCTGAAAAGCTTGCCAGCGATTTCATGCACATCATTTCAAATGTCTCATGCACAGCATGCTAGAAGTTATAACATTTGATAACATCCTGATTTTCATGCCTGCTGAGGTTTTGGGTTTACACGCTTTCCAACAAGACACATACAGGCAGACATTGTAGTTTTTAATACAACACAGTTGTACAACACATGATAAAAGCATTATCTGTATTAATATTATATATATATTGTGATATGAAAATGTAATATTGGTACAGTGCTGTATTACCCTGGTTTTATGAACTGTTGTATTATGCAGTATTCAGTGAAGTGTCATAATGCCGTCCTTGGTGTGTATTCTGCTACTATCTTCAATACTACTATTTTTCTAATAATAGAAAAACTGCGATTGTCAATATGGCTATGCCATGGATCTGGCTAGTTTCTTGATTCTGTTTAAATTTTTCTGGCATGGGGATTAGCTTTGCTGCTCAGCTCTACCCCTTTTCCGTTGAATGCAACTCACAAAACATGCAGTACGTAGTTTCAACAGAGGGAGTGAAGTGGAGGGAAAGGGAAGACTTGTCACTGTTTTAATTGCAATTGCAAATTGCCTCACAGGTAGCAGAGACCTCTAATCATTACAACCACTAAACAGCCAAGGCATGTTTAGTGTTGGAAGTTTGCTTTTTTAGATCTCCACTGGAGCTACATGGAAAATGTATCTAAAAACTCAGGGAAGCCTATAGCCTCCAGTTTAGCATTGTGGAACACCAAACAGAATAGAATATAATTATGTTTTGGCTGATTGACTACATTTGGAGTAAGGGGGAAAATGTGTATATTTCATTGCTTTAATGGGACACAATATATTCTATATATATATATACTGATGTTTCAATATACTGCTATACTTGACCTGCAGGTATCACCACGGTGCTGACCATGACCACCATTAACACTCACCTGCGGGAGACTCTTCCCAAGATCCCATACGTGAAGGCCATAGACATGTACCTGATGGGCTGCTTCGTCTTTGTGTTCCTCGCCCTGCTCGAGTACGCCTTCGTCAACTACATCTTCTTCGGCCAAGGCCCCCAGAGGCAGAAAAAGGCAGCCGAGAAAGCAGCGACCGCCAACAATGAGAAACTCCGACCCGATCCAAACAAGGTAGCGTGCGTGCGGATGCCTGCAGAGGAAAACAGATTGTTACGATTTTGTTGACCGCAGCTGCAGTAGCTGGTTTGTTATTTTGAGGGTTATGTGTTGTGACTTGTAGCCGTGTCCCTTTCAGGATCAATGGGCTTTAGGTTTTGCTACAACTCTGGAAATTCATCTTTTTTTTCCCAGTGGCATAGGCTTACTGATCAACCCCAGTCTAATGGATACTCAACCTCCAAAGGACATTTTGTGTGTGTTTTTCCTCAGAGCTGAGTTTTTGGTAGCAGAAAGCGATGACCTTGCCATTTCCCAGGACACAAGTCATCTCTCATTTGAGGGTTGGCAGGGCTTCAAGCTGCTCGCTTCATAATCTTATTGAGCTGAATGAGCTCGATGTGCCAAAATCCTTCTCTCTTTGTCCTTCTCTCTGTTCCTTTCTCTTTCTGTCACTCTCTTTCTCTGAGTGTCACAAGCTTCCATTTCCCGAAGTAACAGTGCTGATTTTGTGTACTTGCAGTGGATGGTGGGAAATGTAGTTCAGAGAGACGATGCTCTGTATGCCAGAATGAAACAGAGGGAAATTGACGTGTATGACTCGATGTGGGATCCGATCTTTGCCGACGATGCTGCATTAGGACTAGGCGAGCAGAGACTTAAGGTACTGCCCTCTAGTCAAAAAACTGGATCTGCATCGATATACGCAATCAGAAATAATAATGACACCAATAATCCAATCACCTGAGTTGTTTTTATAAATCATTGATTTTTGGTTGGCTTAGAATAGTGATGATCATCATTTTCACCACTTCCACTCCCCCTTTTTCATTTGATTTGCTGTTTGCACCTGAAGCTCTTTCCCAGTAAGCATGAGTTGTCCCATTTGCCGACTACAGACTTTTTTTGTTTTGAAGGGAACCAGTCTGACAGATGTCAAAGTGTTGGATTCATTTTTATATTTTATATTATTCAAGCAATAAATAGTTAAGTAATTGTCCGGATTGTTATGATCTCCAGCTGCAGAGGAAGTCCTTTTGGTTGAGAAAATGGAGTGCTTGTGAAATCACACAACTAGGGAATAATATTTTGTGATTTGAATGATTTGAATTTGAATTTTTAAGTCTGAAATTGTATGCTGTATTTTGAAATTGTACATCAAGCTTTGAAGTGATATTAAATAAAAAAATTATTTTTATTTTAATCAAATACATTTTTAAAATAATCAACTATACATAATTGGTGGTATAACGCATTTCAAGTTCACGTCAAACAAATCAGATTCGCCTTGATTGGCCCGATCAATGCAACGACTAAATTTTAATCTGAATTTGTCATTTAAATTTGATTTTTGTACAACTGATTATTTTAAAAATAAAAATTTCAAGTTAAATTCGGTTTTGAAGCCTTACGTACAAATTATGGAATATACAAATATAAACAAATTATGGAATACAAATTCAATGTCAAAACATGATATATAATTTCAAAATAAAGCATAAAAATTCTGATTTACAAAATTCAAATCCAAATATTACAAATATTATTCCATACACAATGCACTGCAATAGGTTAGTGTCCAACTGATGTACCCTGCTGGGTACAGAATACCCATAATGCACTTTGCTGTTTGTATGGAATACGGAGTAGGGCACTATTTTGAGCACAGGTCTTGCTATTTCAGTATTGCTTTCTAAGCTATGTGTTCTACTTCTGATGATACTTTTGGTACTTTGAACCCTAGCGTTTTTCTCTTTGGACTGCCATGTATTTCAATGTACGGTTTTTGGACTGTTTTTTTTTCTCTCTCCGTTTTTGATTCTGGCTTGCCGTCCTAAATAACTCTGCTAATCCTACCACAACTGTGCTGCTTCAATTGTTACAAAAATGTATACCGTTCAGTCATCGGCGGCAGTTTTAGCAGTTTAAAGCGATTTAAATCAGCATGACAAAGACACCATGACAAAAGGTGAAAAAAATACGGTGATGCTTTTTTGGGTTAGTCATTTTGGTGGTTAAATCGGCAGTCATAGCACAACAAAGGCTAAAAGCTTCACATCAAGACTAACACCCACATTAGGAAAGGAGAGGAGGAGTGCAATTGGCTTTCTCCTTGGTAGCAGAGTGAAACAGAAACATTGCAGGAGCACCTAGAGGATCTTAGTCTCACCTTCTCCCCTTTTTTTCCAGCCTCTTCCTATCTTCATCTCAGCAGCCCTTTCCTTCACCGCTCTTCTGGACCTTTGCCTTCATGAGTTCTCCTTTTCCTTTGCATTTATTTGCCTGATTATTTATATTTGCAGACAGAATTTTAACCAGAATGTGGTTGAAATTCGGAAATGGCTATACATACTTTTTGCATTTTGAGTACTATTAATAAAACAGGATTTTTACAGTAGTAACTGTATGTTTTGTGTTGTCATAAATTCAATCCAGTTAAGAGTTAATTTAAGAAACATGTGATCAGGATGTTACAGATAAAGTAAATTGCACTATTCAATAATATTGCTGTACAAAGGCAAAATGCAGTAGCTACAATTTTGGTCAAAATTAAGGTATGACTGAAAAGAAACTTTCGGTTATCTGTTTTTGCCTTGTAACAAAGTGACCAGATTCACACCTGCTCTGGTTTGAAGAACATTTTTTCTCAGTTTCAGTGATAGCATAGCTACAGCAGTTTGCCTTTGTAGGGCAGAATATTACAAGCGCTTTGCTTCCATGCTAATCACGACATTGCCATGACACTGTAGATTCATGTAGTTTTTAGATTCATGTTGGTTTTTTTTTTCAGTTCTTAAAAAAGGATAAGATTGAGAAATTTTTCCTTAAGACGACTGTAATCAGGCGATCTCTCCCCCTCTGCAGATGAATCCGGACGATATTCGGCTGACCACAGTGGAAATGAAGAACGAGATGGGTCCTGGCGATCTCTCCCGCGGTCTGGGTGACCCCCGTGGTGCCATGCTGTCCTACGACAGCTCCACCCTGCAGTACCGACGGGCAGCGCTGGCGCGCCACAACTACGGCACCGGCGCTCTGGAGAAGAAGAAGAGCCGCCTGCGCCG
Organism: Olivaichthys viedmensis; assembly: GCA_028565825.1. Taxonomy (NCBI): domain Eukaryota; kingdom Metazoa; phylum Chordata; class Actinopteri; order Siluriformes; family Diplomystidae; genus Olivaichthys; species Olivaichthys viedmensis. The sequence goes on along the minus strand of JAOUQW010000010.1, from coordinate 1,791,224 downwards.
ACGTGCCTCGCAGCTCAAGGTCAACATTCCCGACCTGTCTGACGTCAACTCCATCGACAAGTGGTCCAGGATGATCTTCCCCACCGTCTTCTCCTTCTTCAACGTTGTCTATTGGCTCTACTACGTCCATTAAGAGGGGCTAGAGAGAGGATAGAGGACCAAAACATTCAAAAGAAAAAAAAATTCAAAAAAACTGAGCCCCTTTTGTTTCTCTAAATAGATTTTATGGAGGGAAAGACTTGGAAAAAGAGTCAGGATTGGCTTTTTTTGTTCTGAGAACACCATAATGACTGACAAAGACAAATACACCAACACATCAAAAACAAGACTAAAAAAGGGGCCTGTTGCGGAGTTTCAATAGATCACGTATATTGTCATTCGTAGCTTACTCTGTGGATCAAATATTTATGCTTGTGTTTGCATATATTTTAAAGATTTTGTTTATTTTTGCTTATTATATCTATTTACTTTATAGCCAATGCTATCTGCATCCAGGAAAGCTTTAAAGGAGATTTTTCAAGGGCTCATCATTCAAAGCCCATTTTTCCTATAGTTAAACTGTCTTTCAGACATCTTTTAAAAGCATGCTTTGGTTTGTTTTCATTTACATCTCTTGCCGTGAGATGAAGCACAATGCATTTTAATTTTGAATAGTTGAAGATTCTTCTGTTCTTAAAAGAAAACAAGTTTGCTTGTGTGCAATGCAGAGCACTGACTTTATAAAAGGCAAAACAGGGTAAATACACACCAGGTAACTTCATCATAATGTTGTCATTGTTACTGGAGCAGATGCGGATGGGACAATTGGGGGCGCTCTTTCCTATTGACCAAGCAGACTTTCTTTGCCCCTCCTATGGTGGGGACTTTTGAAGGCAATAGAATGAGATCGGGGCAAACATAAATTGTGAGGACATCCGTGAACCCCGTGGTAGGACATGATAAAGATGCATCCTCATCCTTTTTGATTGGACAAAGTGTCTCATCTGGGTCTTTCCCAGACCTCGGTCATCAAAAACATTACACTGTCCTTATCTGTACGTACATGTGAGTGGGACAATATGGCTGACTGACATCTCTCCAGTGTTCTCAACAAGGTGGTATAACAGACAAGGTGAGTTACATAGAATATATAATTACAATTCATTATCACTACCAATATATTTAAGTTAAAAGAACTTACAGATGATATTAAATCATGTTAAAAAAGAGTTTTATAATTCAATAGTTATAATATTAGATGTTAATGTTACAAATCATTATTTAAGCAGGTATATTTTGGTGTATTAGCTTTCTTATTATAGAAGATCATTATTTGGGCAAGCTGAAAAATAAGCTAAAGGAAAATAGGCTGAATCTTTCTCAAGGCCTGCATATATGAAGGGGACAGAATGGACAGAATGGCGAGCATGAAAAAAGTACTGTTTTTGAAGTCACCTTATCAGGACAGGGAAATATCTGGAAAGAACAATTAAGGCATCTGTAAGGCAATTTTGTATCAAATCCTGTACATTATAATGATATTTCATAATGATCTGTAAATATATATTGTGTAATGACTGTCAAGAATAACAATATGTATCTAAATTAAATTATTAAAGCTGAATTGAGCTTATATCTCTTTTTGGGCTGTATTGAGGAAAGTCTCATGTATCAGCAGAAGAATTATACTGAAGTAAACGAATGGATATTGTGTCAGAATCTTACTCAAAAGTGGAAGTAGCTAGTTTAAAGTTTAAAAGCGTATACACTTAAATGTTCTCAAGAACAGGACTTGATTTGAGGGGAGTGTGAGGGGCTGCCATTCTCCCGGTTTGACAAAAATGACAAAATAATCCCCTTGTAAAACTGCCATCACCTTTGGATTAATGTTGTTTTGCGTTTTCACTATTATTGATATTTTAATACTGTCAACTTTTTAGATTTACACAACATGTTGCCGCTAATGAATTAGGATTTTTCCATGTCAAACCAACCAAGTTAGGATTGACGTAAAGCGTGAGCTCTTACAGAGGAGAAGGTTATGTATAAATTAGTGTTGCCAAGCAGTCAATCCAATCACAGTTTAAAACCTTCCCAATTGACCACAAACTACAGTATCTCAACCCTAGTAGAAATGGAATCAGTAATGCAGTGGGATGTTTATTGCTGCAATTTTAAGCTTAAAAAAATTCCATATCAAACACAACAAGATCTGTGGACTTTTAAAATAAATTAAATATTTAATTACATCATATTGCATTATATTATGTTATTAAATTAGTTGGCTAACTAGCTAACTAACTAGTTCGGTCACTGCTCGAGTATTTAAAAGTAAAAAGTAACTTGAGACAAACTTAAAAACATGGCTTTGAATAAAACACTTTCAAACTAATTGTATGTGACTGGTAAAATGAACCATATTAAGTCACAGAGCCTCAGAGCCATGCCGCGTACAAGCTAATCCTTGCAGACTGCTAATGTTAACCTCAACCAGCTATTCTGTCTTAGCTAACGCTAGCTAAATTCCCTACATTCCCTACATCTAGCAAGTTTGGGGGGAAAAATCAATCTTCAATAAAATATTCTGCTAGTTACTAAATGTCAACACTAGTTAGGATTTGACTTGGTTGGTTAGCTCTTTTCTAATGATGTAAGTGAAACTGACAGCTAGCATAAATAGCCGATATGAGTGAAGTGAACGTTAACCAGTTAGTAAATTCTATGTTAGCAAGCAACGGAACGTAAAGTTAACTTCTGTAGATTTCTTAAAGGTTCTTAAAGGCAGAAATGTCTTGTTTTTAGATATTTCACTCTGTAAGCGTCATTCCTAATTCCAGCAAAAGAGAAACTTAGTTAGAGCCCTGGATACTCCTCCTATAATAGACCGTCAACGGTATTAGTGTTCAGGTCTACGTGACAAAACCAGTCCAATGGCCATTCAAAACTAGCCCAATGGTAAATAAGCACAGTTCAATTTCAAAACTCAAGAATCGACCCTCCCAAACCCTGTATCAAACTCCAAAATCATGACTACCATTGCCAAATATATTGCAATATTTACAAAGTAATGTCAAACAATATAGTTTTAATGAAGCAGTATTGAAACCATGCAGTTTTCCTAAACAGTTATTTCTTTATGGTCCTACAATGGTCTCGTATTATTACATACATTGTCATAAATAAAGAAAAAATTAAATAAATAAAAACCTACCAGAATGAGTAAACTGACTCACCACAAGAACATTCATACAGTAAAGCAGTCTACTATTTCTATTTCAGATGCATTTAGTTACAATACCGTATTTCTACTGATACACTATTCACCTGTATATTCACTACATTTTAATCATAACCACAATCCACACACGTACATAGACTATATGCATTTAAGCATAAAATAAAACTCCACCTTACCTAGTTGGCTTGCAAAATAGGTAATTAATCTGATGTGCGCAAAACGTCCAACCACCAACCTGCGTCAAGTCAAAAGTAGACCAACACTGCAGGAAAACCTCGTTGACCTGGTAACCCCTGGGCAAAAATCTTCATATTAAACATGAACCGATTCCAGGTGGTGTGGTTTGTAGTAATGAAAGGGCAGTCCTTGAGCAAGGACTGATTGGTCATGACTGGTCGTGGTATCCATGTAAATTGGTATGGAGTTGATGTTTTAAATATACCTATGTTAAAATGCACAGGTGTGTGATTCATTCAATTTCTGGACAAAAAAAAAGTTAGGATTTGTAACGACTTATACCTGGAAGTTCTAAATTAAATGTAAGGAGCCAAAAGTATCGGTTTCTTCATGGAAATGTAATTGTGTAATTGAGTAAGAGTGCAAGTATTAATTTTTTATTATACTCAGGTAAATAATAATTTCCTAAAATTATACTTAATTATAGTATCAAAATACAATTACTTAAGTATTTTTCACCCCTGTGTATTAGCATTGTCATAGAAAGAGAGTCTGGCTTGTGGGTGTTACATTTTTTCTTTGACTATTGACATTGGTTATTGGACATGCAGTCCAATTTAGGTGTTTATTAAAATTGGTGAAAAAAACAATACTGCGAGTATAAATTGAAGCCTGAGAGGTCATGATAGGGTCATTCTAAGTTGATGACTACTGCCATTATGTAAGTTGTTTTGGATAAGCGTCTGCCAAATAACAAAGTGTAAATGCATGGCCTACAGTTCATTATCTCAGATACACATAAACATATTCCTCATGTTTTGAGTTGTGTACCAAGTGGCAAAACCTTAATTTATTATAATGTTAAAGTATGCCCTTTTTTTTATTGACACTTTATTAACTTTATAGTAATTTTTCAAGCAATTTCTTTGGTGCACGGATGCATATTTGTAGTCACAATAAATGAATAGCACTTTTGCTTTGAAAAAGGAATTATGATATTATATAGGAGAGGTGAGTATGAGTCAGAGAGCGTGTACTCCACTGCCTATGAAGGATTTTTATCTTTTATCTTGGTTTTATGGCCGGCTGGGTTTCGGAGAATACTGATAAAACCTGGGGAATATATAATGGATGAAAAGGCAACACATCCGCTCAAGTTGGGGGGGGGGGAGCGAGTCCTCCAGTCAGCCACGGGGGACATAAAGGCAGAAAGGCATGAACGTTCCTCCACGCTGAAGAATGGCCCCGTAGGCCAGAAGGGTCAAAACATGAAAGGAAGGCGAAAAAAGATAAATTTCTACCTCTATCCCCCAAAACACACACTTGCACTATTTTCCTCTTTGCTGCAGTATAGAGTTACTGGTGGCATGAGATAACTGGCAAAAACCGTTTTTAAAGTTGTATAATCATTGCTGCTTTGTTTTAGCAAAGCTTTTTTGCAATTTATGCCTGTGACATCAGCAGTGGCATCTAGCTGAGGTGAGTCCAGCGAGTCTAAGGAGCCATTTTATGTCTCTGACGGCTAAGAAAGCCCATAGGTGTTAAAATGTTAATTGGATTTTTTATTGAGGGGCTTTAGAGAGCTGCATTTAAATTGGAGCAAAAAAGCATCTCGCTAATGTGCGGTGAAAATTGCACTCAGTATTTGACAGTTTTTTTTTTTCCCAGCTCAGGTAGTGCTTTACATAACTAAATTCACCATGAACTGCTCTGTTCTACAGCTGAAAGAGCTCAAATGTCCAAAAATCACAATATCAAGTACAATTGCAAAGGAAATATCTCTGGCAGAAAGTTTAAAAGGAAGATGGGCAGCTCTGGGAGCTTGGTGCAATGGACGCTGAGTGAAGCGGAGGATTAAACGTTTGAATCATGTCCACTAGAAAGTGAAAGACTCATATCAGAGGCTGGGAAATGAGTCCGTTTCACAAGGAACCGGTGAAGACTATGTGTTGAGTATAATAAAAAAACATCCAGTCATGTTGCCATCTCTCTGTCTCAAACATGTTTTTCCCAGAATTCATCTCTAAATCTAGCATTTTTTTTGCTTCATGCAGTGGTAGCCCACACAGTTTTTTTACACCCATGCTCAACTGTGCATAAATAGTGCCAAACTGAACCATGTGTAGCCTTGCTGGCCCCATCAATCAACACACACACACACACACAATGTTGTAATAGCATTTTTAGGTACAAAATGTTCTCATAAGCAGAGTAGTGTGACAGTATGACCTTATGCTGCTCCTCAAGTTTACATGCATTTATGCATCCCTTTTTATTGTATTT
>JAOUQW010000010.1:1762515-1785447 GCA_028565825.1 Olivaichthys viedmensis | reverse complement strand
CCATAAAACTATAAAACTCAAGTAAAATGGTATTTCAGCATCAACTGAAATTTAAGGGAACTAATTCTTACCTAAATATGTTACAGAAGACAGAATATAGAAACTAATTACCTGAAATGTCTTAACAAGATAAGGATTATGGGTGAATTAAATTGAAAAGCCAACAGTTATGCAGCCTTTGCAAAAAAGTCTAAATGTCTTGCTAGATTTTGCAGATTAACATGTAGCGTTTTAACTTGTCAAATTGAAAATTTTATAAAATAACAGAAAATAATGAACCTCTCATATTCCATAAAGTATCATCATTTTAGTTTGCTGTAAATAGGTCAAATCCATAGAAATGAACTGCATGAATCTGACTGACATGACTGTTATGATTATTATCAGAACAAGCTCATAAACAGGGTAATGGGGTTGAAATGTAATATGCTTTAAACACATAATCCTCCACTGATCAGCAAATTACCTTCAGGCTCTGAATTTACATAGCATGTTGCTTATTTTATAATATCTCTCGCACACAATAGGTATACTAAATATAATGTGGCTGTCGTCTGGCAGGATTTTTGCTGCTGTGGCATACCGTAGGTGTCTTGCTCAAGAACGCAACCCTCCCCGTCCTACATGTTGGGCTACATGCCTGATGTAACCTGTCATTATCTAGGTTTTTTCTGTTCCTCATCAGTCTCATCAGTCAGCTGGAAACATGACATAGAACTTTAAAGTCAAAGTAAATGTGCTGTATCCTTGTAACCTTGGATGTTCCCACCCAGTTCTAGTCCAGTTATAGGGCCTAATTTGTTAATGAGATTTATACTAGCAGTGCCAAATTCGTTATTAAAAAAGGGGATGCATCAATGTAATATACCTGTGTAAACCATTTTAGTTCATTAGTAAATGAATTAAATATGAATTTTTTTCCCCTTCTCATTAGATCAGAGAGCAAAATGCACTCAGATAGTGGATTATATTAAAAAATAAAAAGGATAAGGATAAAAAGGATATTTGTTTCAAGGATAGCTTGTGCCTCTATCTAAGTTTACAATATATCTAGACCAGCTTTATACACTATGGGGCTCCGGTTCACTAGCTGAGTGCCTGTCTGTCTTGCTCCAGGAGCCAGCGGAGCTTTGTGGAGAGGAGATGGAAGGATGCGCGGGTGGGGGATTTTGTCCGAGTGCTCTCCAATGAGATCATCCCCGCAGACATCTTGCTTCTGCACACGTCTAACCCTAATGGAGTGTGCCACATGGAGACGGCCAATCTGGATGGGGAGACAAACCTCAAGCAGAGAAAAGTGGTGCCCGGTCTCTTCACTCCAGTAAGGACCCTGCTGTACCTCTCAAAGTTCAAAATTTGCAGGCCACCAAACACCGTTTATGCACTGACAAAATGGCTTTATTTTGCAAAGGCTTTAAAGGACTGACATTAAAGGATTTGGTCCCAGAGTAGGCTAAAGCCTGTGCTTGGGAAACTTTTACTGCCACTTAAAATGTTTTATTATGCTCGTCTAATGTTAAGTTTAACCCCGGCTTATTTTAAGTCCCGGCTTATTATTTAGTTATTAATCTTAAAGCATATTATTCAGTAACTACTATAAATTAATTAGTAACTACAGTGAAAATAATAGAAAATGTATGTAGTTATGAGTCTGAGGAATCTAAGCCTGGACCCACCAACCAGTCCTGGGAGTTTAAGGGGTTAATCAACAAAGTCAACAATATTTTTAGGCTGAAAGCCTGCAAGTATATTACAAATGATATATTGAGTTATTGTAAAATTGTTTAAATAATTCAGTGTTGTTGAACTACTATGGACCCTACTCACAAACTCAATTTTAAAAGATTGACTAGATTAACTTAAAATGACAGATGGGGAGTGTCATTTCTGATATTGACATTTATGAAATATGTAGATGCTGAGATTTTGACCATGATTGGTATGCCATCTTTGGAGAATTCAGTGTAGTTCATCATCTATGATTTGTCGGTGCACAGGATTTATCTTGCTTGGTTCACAGTTTTCCATCATCAACGTCACTAACTGCTCATAGTAGTTTACATTCTATGCATACAATCCATATCACTGATGCGCAAAACAGTGTGCTTTAAATCTTATTAAAGATACAGCTGTTACAAGTTGGCTGATGTAGCGTTTTGTTTGGGGGCTACCACTACATGTTTGTCTGACCTCCTTACTTTTTTCAGCCTCCATCTTCCTATCTCGTTGATTTTGTTCTCGTTTCGTTTTACATTATTCCTTGTCAAAACTCTTTTCTGCAAACTGCAAAGTATTGCAGACTGGTCTTAAAGCAATTTAGTTAATTAGTCAAATTCCAAATCAGTACATATTATGTTCTGGTTACAACTGGGGTATAAATTGTGGGGAGCTTAAGGGATCTGAGCTCCCCCACCTTTGGTTTATGTGAATGGTACGCAGAGCTCCGGTACTATAATTTGACGGAAATGTACATCATAGCATAGCATAATGGAAATAATAATTACAGTAATGATGTAATACAATTTTACACTGCTTTATAGAGAAATGTTTTCTTTTCAAAATTCAGTCAAGGCCATTGTTGACTGCTGCACTTATACGTTTGATCATTAAAACAAAATGGGTTCATTTTGCTAGTTTAAAGGCTTTGCTGTATCATGTACCTTTGCCAGAAACTGATTATAAGATATTTTGATATTATTTTACTGCCAATAATGACAAACAAGGAAAACTGAAAACTTGAGGTCTGACCATCTAGTTGTAGTACGTTAAATTACGCCTTTAGGACAAAAACAGATATAACAAAAAACTTGTTTGAATCACATTTCCATGATATCAGAACTCATTATAATAACACATAAATTGAACTGTACTGTTCTCAAATTGTTGGCACACATGTGACCCCCACCTCCAAAATCTCAATTTAACCCCCAGTTTCAACTATTTACAGTCAATCCATGAATATGAATGTGTATTTTCTGATTAGAGCTATTTGCAGTCGAATGCATGATTCTGAATATGATGCCACATATATGAAACCAGAAGTATTGATTGTGTTTTAGAATTCTCCGTTTGAGCCTCTAAACTTCAACAGCACTATCGTTTGCGAGAAGCCCAACAACAACCTCAACAATTTCAACGGTTTTTTGTGAGTATCCCAGAGTACCTTCAACAGTCAATTTCATGCATGATCAACCACATCAAGCTTCCTCTTCCTCTCTCAATTTGCTTGATCCATACCAATGAACGATGTGAAAAATGTCCGCTCTGTGTGTTTTGCTGGCCACAACACTGACCGTTCCCAAAAAAGGGAGGGAAAGTGGTACCAGTCGTCAGATTACTGTCACACGATGTCCAGAAATGTCCAGGGAGTGAAGTTTAACTTCAATGTGCTGGTGTAACTAGGTTAACAAGTACCTGAGAGGCATCCTGATGCTGTTTTTGTTTTATATGAGCTTTTCCCCCACTGCTTAGACTGGAACATATTCAAGGTCAACAAGTCAATTTGTCTGTGTGTATTAAAGCAAAAATTCACTTTATTGTGATATCCATTATGCATGTGTGATCAACAAGCATAAAACATAGCTTCCTTGTGTTATGGTGTTAAAGTAACAAACAAGATATGCAATACTGAGGGTGAAACAAATTGGACTGGGAAAAATACTGAGACATAAAACACAGACCGAGCAGCAGAATTATTGAGAACGACAAGCCTCAGATTATTTTAGGACAGGCAATACTTTTGATTGATCAATATTTTCAAATATAATAATAGCTCGCCTACGTGAGATATTTTCACAAACCCCAGCCTAGTACGTTTATCTACACTTATAGCCCTAAAAGACAAAGACATAATAAGGAAAAGAAAACAAATAGGCTTTGTAGAAATACGTCTATTGAATTTTTTTTTTATTCAGTTATACCTTGCACATGCACTTTGAACTCATGAACCACCACATCAATGACTAACCAATAAATGTTTCAATCAGCATCTTAAACACAGATATGTATCTCCATTAACTAGCCAATGCCCCTGCAAACATTCCATAATCAGACTCATCCATTTGACAACAGTGAACCATTACAGATTAAAATTAAGCACAAATGAGTCTGAAAACAATAACGGCACCCTGATTGCAAATGAGCTATGGCCCAATGCTGGCCCACACTTACCATTTAATTTGGCCCAAATACCACCGTGGAATGACTGTAATAAGAGCCAGTTGTGGCAATTGCAAGTGCCCACAATAACTGGCCCTTATGTGCCTAAACAAAACTGAATTTGGTTGCTTCTGCTAATGGGGGTGCTTTCTGTGGAGGCTGTAAAAAGTTCAGAAATACATGTCAGCTTTTCTAAGTCTCCTTGGGAAGATCACCAGAGAAGGCATGTTTGTGGACCATACGAGGTCCTCCAAGACATTACTGTCAAGGTACTTGAAACTGGTGACCCTCTCACCGATGTATGTCCACTTTCTCCAAAAGTGGTTTTGTTAATTTTCAGGGAGAAGTTGCACCAAGCAGGAAGCAGGTTGACTTCTTCTTTCTAAGCTGACTCCTGATCGGATATCAGTTTCAGTAGTGTCATGACTTGATGACCGTGTCGGTTCTGTGTGTGATCACACTGTCTTGGCTAAAGACTGAGTACACAAGAGGGTTGAGCAATCACACCCGACCGGCTCCAGTGTCAGTGGACTTTGGGATGAACTTCCAGAGTCTGACGTTGTGAGGCTAATACTTTAAGACCACAGCGAAGTGTGCCAGAAGGCCCAGCTGTTATGTGAGTGTTGACTCTTTGGAGAGTCTTTTTCTCATTACCAGCTGAACCAGGATAGGCACATGATTGCTAGCTAGAGACATTGCCTTTCTGGATGCCTCAGTTTTCCCAGTCACAAATCTTCCATAAAAGCTGTTCAGTGTGTCTGGTAGGGAAGCATCACTAAAAATCAAGGCTGGAACTGGTCTTGCCTTGTAGTCTGTAAAAGCCTGAATGCCCCGCCACGAAAGCCAGGTGTTCCTGTGGTCAGTCAGTTTGTCAAGCCTTGTGGGGTAAACTGTCAGCTCTCTTTATGGTGGAGAGCAGATTTGTCAGCTGAACTGAAGGTAGTATAATGGGCTCTCAATGGTGCATGGGCCTTATTGTTTATCCAGAACCTCTAGTTGTACCATTTTCTGATGTTTTTAGTCATTAGTACATCATCAAAACATTTGCTGATGTAGGCAGTCACAAATGAACTGGAATAAAGAGTGTTGATAATTTGGCTCTGTGTGGCAGTTTAGCTGTCAGTTCACATTAGTCAATTCTTTCATAACAGTCATTGTATACAATTTCATCACCAGAGGGCCAGGTTCTGATCTAATTTGTTGTGGTGGTGGTGGTACTTATAATCTGGACATGACTATTTTAAAGTCTGTCTGATTGAACCATTTAACCATTTAGCACAGCAGCAGGAGTGTTTAGAGGAATGTAGACGGCTACCACTGTAGTAACAGTAAACAATCTTGGTTGATAAACGGTCATCAGGTACCTTGTTTGCATGGACACCATGATATATTATTATAAGTGGAGAATAAAGCTCCTTTGCCAAATATATAAAATTTCCTTCATCGAAAATTTGGTGAATTCTTATAGTGCTACTACAGCATTAGGGATGCAGTGGTGAAATCAAGTTTACAGCCAGGATATAGTCATTTTGAATGCTATGTTGTGTTGTGAGTACCTTCTACCCTGTTGTGTAGACAAGCAAAGCAGATGTTTTAGGGCCTGTCCAGAGGATTCACCTAATCTGTTCCTGGTCCGATGAATTACAAAAGTTATCCAATGTCTGTGCATGTGTGTTTGCTCTTACAGGAAGAAAGACAAGAAAAAGACAGGTTTTGGCATTGAGAGCCTCCTACTGCGTGGATGCACTGTCAGAAATACAGCTAATGCCTCAGGAATAGTAGTGTATGCAGGTATACTCCTGTTTCAATGCACTCAACTGCTGCATCATGCATTCTGTTATCAACTCTATAAATTAATATTATTGAAAATTATAACTTTAATTAATTAAAGTATATAGTATTGCACATGTATTCCATATTTATTTGTGCACCAACTAAATTAAACTGACTAAGCTAAAACAATTCCCAAACAATCCCATTTCTTTTTAAAAGGTAAAGGAACTGTTTTCCTTTGTGTTACGTTTTGCATGTTATATGGCCTACTCATGGGAATTGACATGTCACAGATGCTACATCATTGTTTTTTCAATGGTATTTTTTCATTGCAGGCCATGAGACAAAGTCCATGCTGAACAATGACAGGCCCCGGTACAAACGCAGCAAGCTAGAAAGAAAATTGAACAAGGACGTGATCTTCTGTGTGCTTCTGCTCTTCTGCATGTGTCTCACTGGAGCTGTGGGTAAGTGGAAAAGAGGTCCTCTGCACAAACACACTGCACATATAGACCACTAGCATGCTCAGAGTGGCTGACTGGAATGTCACAAATTCACTTAATCCAGACATGCCTTACAAAGTGGTGTACTGTCAATACACTCGGGAAGCCACAGTCCATGTTATATTTCAATCCTGCCTGAGCTTTCACAGCATGACAGATGATCCCACAGCAGATGTATATAGAAAGTGCCTTTATGACCTTGTGCAGAATCTGCTTGTTTCTCTCCTTCTATAAGGCCTAAGCCAGAGAAAGATACTCAGAATAACTTCACACATATATAAGTCTCTTCAGAAGGCAAATGATTAATCTCTCTCTTAATGCCTGTCTCTCTCTCTCTTTTGTTCTTGCAGGTCATATCATTTGGTTGGAGACTTTCTCTAGTGTCCCAATCTACTTTATCCCAAAAAGTGAAAGGAATTTTATCCCCCCAGTGTGGGCGGGGATCTACATGTTCTTTACCATGATTATCCTACTGCAGGTATAAAATATATGATATGTATATGACACACACAGCCATCTGATCAACTTTTGAATGTCTCATTCAAATTATTTATGGGAACTAATGGCCTGAACTAATTTGAGTCAACACAGTGACAAACAACGTAACTGCTTCAGTAAAAAGTACAGATATTGTTTTTCAAAGTGTTTCAATGTGTAAAAATAATTAGCTTGCCAGGCTGTAATTTTTCGCTTGTCAGCTACATGTAGACAGCTACCACTATAGCATCAGTAAACTTCCTTGGTTGGAAAAGAAAAATGGCATACCATCAATCAAAACCATTTTTGTACACAATGATATCTACTTATATTTCTGTCCACACACAATGCACAAAATCCATCAAGTGCTACAGCAGCATTGGGCAAGTAGTCACGAAGCAAATTATAAGAATTACCTCCCTGTCCAGGTGATGATCCCAATTTCACTCTACCTGTCCATTGAGCTGGTGAAGATGGGCCAGGTGTTCTTTATCACTCAAGACTTGGACCTGTATGATGAGGAGAATGACTCTCAGGTCCAGTGTCGTGCTCTTAACATCACTGAGGACCTGGGGCAGATCCAGTATGTTTTCTCAGACAAGACAGGGACTCTGACTGAGAACAAAATGGTATTCCGCCGCTGCACTATAATGGGCACTGAATTCCCTCATGAAAAGAACGGTGAGCTTAGGGCAACTGCAGTCCTGCAGGATCACACCAGTGGAACTGTTTTCCCTTCTCTATGATCTGATTCACCTCATCAACTCATTATCAGCACCTTTATGTGTTAAATCACATGCTCTAGTAGAGAAGACTAAACTGTGTTGAGCTGTTCATTGACTTTATTAGAGTAGGTTTCCAAATGTTCTCACCTTCATTCACTTACAAAGATACCACAACACATCACTCTATGCCTTAATCATGTGACCTGGCTCATAACGCTGTTCATTTTGGGGCTTTGCAGCATTGCGACTGGCCATTCCGGCAGGGGAGACAGACCCAGATGAAGAGGTTATTTACCAGCAGAACAGACAGCCTTCTCTGTTTCCTCTGGAGAACGCTCAGGGTGGCCCAGAAGGAGGACCCAGCAGGGCAAACTCGAACACTTCTCCAAGCAACAATAGATTTAACAGGTCAAGGTTCATAGCAGGAACCCCTGGAAGCTTGGCTTTCAGCAGCCCACTGGTGAGATTCTCTATCACTACTTCTGGGGTTCTTCTGCTTTCTTGGGTTGCACCTTTCCACCAGACAGTGCGATATGGCATGGTATGGCTACAGTACTTTTCAGTACTATTTGCCTTTTTTCGGTACAACTGTATAGTGTAATGATCATAATCCCATAGTTACCCCGAAGAAGATGGGTTCCCTTTTGAGTCTGATTCCTCTCACGGTTTCTTCCTCATGTCTGTTTGCTCTGTAAAGCGACCTTGAGTTTGAGAAAGGCGTTATATAAATTGAACGTATTCTTATTATTATTATTATTATTATTATTATTATTATTGTTGTGTCGTCTTTTCCTTGCCACTGTCGCCTCTAGCTTGCTCATTAGGGATTTAGATCTACATCTGTATGTCTGTAAAGCTGCTTTGTAAAAATGTCTATTGTTAAAAGCGCTATACAAATAAAATTGAATTGAATTGAATTGAAGTAACAACAAAATGTTGGATTTGTTACCAATCCATGCTACACTGCACTGTCTAGTGGAAAAGTGTTAAGCGGGCTGATCTGGGATCATCTTATCAAAATATAGTTTTATCGATGGGCATAGATGGGATAGCAACAACTGATAAGTGCGCTAACTCACATAAGTTTAACATGTATTGTAAAAGCCATGTCTTTAAGATCCAATTATGTACCTTAAATGAGTTTTAAACACTACATTCACCTTCCCAGGTAACTAAAACAACAAAAGATGTACCGTTGAGGGTACTACCTCATTGATTGTACCTTAGAACTTTCAGTTCAGTACTTCAACTCCTGTGACTCTATGGTTGAGTGTATCACTTTCTCTTTCAAAGTGAGTTCTTAAGGTCAATAGTAAAGTGATTCAATATATCACAGCGTCCTCTATTTAATAACTGTAACACATTGTGTTTTTTTGAGTGAGCCAGCAGAACTAGCTGCCATTTATCTAGTAAACCCTACTACAGAAGCTACCATCATTCCTCACAATGTAATCATGCCAGAAAAATGGCCCAAGCACAGAAATATTGTTTACACTTAGTCAGACGAATGATTTATGTTTAGTAAGAAAAAATTAAATTAAATAAAAATTGTCAGTGTTTATGGCCCCACAGATGACTGCAAAATTAATAAATACTTTTTGAATGTCCAGTAAAAATATATAAACCTGCCTGCTTGGTGGTGATCTTCCTCAGTGACTCGTGGCAGGGTACTGAATCAATAACATTCATTTTCCGCCAGATTTATTGAGGGTACCCTGTGGAGGGGATCTGCAGTGAGTTGTGGTTATATGAGAGCCACTGGCAGGTGCATTGAGATGGCATAGAGTAGGACCAAACAGACCGCCAATGTCTTGTCCATGTAAACGAACAGATCCAGCATGCAGATGGCCGGCCAGCTTGGTGTGAGAAATAAACGGAGGGATGCTGGCTCCGCTGCTCTTTTTGTCTGTGTGCTGACATATGGGCCTGCTGAGGTGCATTAAACATGGCCTACTGCTATCCCACAGCCCACCACGCTTCCCCACAGCTTATCCTATCCCATCTCACCTTCCTCTGATTCCATTTTACGAAATCCACCGTGGGGAGGCATATGACACGATGTTTTGGGTAGGTGATGTCAGCGTGTGTGTGTTGTGCCATGACTGACCACAAAGGCTTTTGGCTGTTGTTTGGTTGAACAGGAAAGTGAGGTGCTTCCAGACCAGACATTGCTCCGGCTAATAGTAGACGCTGACTGTTGGGGGGAAAATGCACACTACCTGGAGTTCTTCCTGACTTTAGCCATCTGCAACACCGTAGTGGTTTCCACAAAATGGGCCCAAAGACAAAGGGTAAGAGAAGCAGTCATGCTAACCTTGCCTCTACTGTGAAGGACAGTGCTTTGCTCCCATAGACTGAGTCACAGTGCAAAAAACAGCCTCTATGTCAAAATAATAACACTAATAGTTCACCATGCACATGACTCCTCTTGCATGCAGAGTATATGTGTCTCCAAAACTGATGCCCCAAGATATTATTATGGCCTGTATGACTAATCCTGCTCTAGCCACTGGTAAACAGCTCAGTGGCACTGTGAATAATGATAATATTTAAGTTCACCCACAAGCAGCAATAGCTCATGTTCTTGTTCTATGCAATTAGAACTTTCTCCTATTAGGCCAGTGGTCATTCCTTGTTCACCATGTCCTTGTATCATAAATTGGGTGAACTTAATAGAAAGGTTTGAAGAAGCTGATTCCTTCTCATAGCTGGTCAGAGCTAATTTCCTAAATTGGTCTTGAGAACCCCCACCAAAGCACTTTGTCCAAGGTGTAAATTATTTTTGGCCTCAGACCTGTAATGTTAAAAGATTCAAAGAGGGAACCAGGCTGTCCCTAATTAATTTGATTAACAATGGTCCATCAGAACCAGAAAGGTAGTCTTACCCTGGGGGAGGATGGACGGCCAGACATATTTTAGCAACAATGACAGCTTCAGCTTTGAGTGATATGTTAAAAATCTGACTGCCAATTAAATATCAACTGGTTCCCAACTTGAAATCACCATTACATTGACAGTCATATTATTACCAGATCATGAGCAGTATATTTGTTTCAGAATATCAGAATGCAAATGTAATTTTGACTTTCAGGCCAATGGGCAACATAATTCTTCTCACTCCACGAGTTCACATGAGTGTATGGAGGGCCTGTTTAGTCGAGCTGCATGCCTTGGGAGGCTTGTTACAGGCAAGAAAAGCTCTGTCTCTGAGCCTTTCCCCATGGACCCCATGGAATCCACTGACTATGATGTCCTCAATTTTTCTGGCTCTGTGGAGAGCCTTAATGAAGGTGAGAAAGCTTCCAACCGCCACAGGACCAGTTGGGGGCGGGCCTGGACAGAAAGCAGCCCATCTGGGATGGTGGAAGCTTGTTATGAGGCCCAGAGTCCAGACGAAGCAGCTCTGGTGCATGCAGCCAGGGCTTATGGCTTTACTTTAATGGAACGAACACCTGATCACGTGACCATCCAACTGCCTCAAGGAACGTTGCTGAAGTTTGACGTGCTGGATGTTTTGACCTTTGACTCAACCCGGAGAAGGATGTCCATAATAGTGCGCCATCCCAACACCAATGAGATTATAATGTACACGAAGGGAGCAGACTCTGGCATCATGGAGCGGCTGCAGAATTCTTTTGGAGGTAGATGCCAAAGGCAGATTCAGCCAGCCAGCCTTAATCAATATATGAATGCACAAAGAAACCATGAAAACATATTTCTTTCTTGCTTTCATTCACCCAGACAAATCACACCTAAAAAGCGAGAGTAGAAATATTGCTGATAAGACCCAAAAGGACCTTGACATGTACGCCAGGGATGGCTTACGGACCTTGTGTTTCACAAGAAAGGTAAAGGATGCCATTCTTTTATTTGTATTACGTATTGAGTTCTTTCAGACAAGATGTTCAAGATGTTCATTCTCTCTGCCTTTTAGTCTTTTTCATTTTCTCTCTCATCCGATCTCTCACTTTTTACTCTTTAAGGTTGTGAGTGAACAGGCCTATAGGAACTGGTTAGTTATGAGACAGGAAGCCATGTCAGCCATAGAGAGGAAAGAAGAGCTGCTCATGGAGACTGTAGCTTACATGGAAAACAACCTTACACTGCTGGGTAAAATTAAAATAAACAACACTTACTTACACTTACTGACCTGTTACAAAGAATGATGCTGACAAAAAATATGCCTACATGGCCCTTTGGTGGGAGGTGAAGGTTGATCTCATTCATTCATCCTTTCATCCATTTAATTTTCACTTTGTTAAACATGTGAAATACAATTGCCTACAGGGGCCACCGGTATCGAGGACCGACTTCAAGACAATGTTCCAGAAACTATCCAGGCCTTGAGAGAGGCAGGCATTCAAGTATGGGTGCTGACCGGGGACAAACTAGAGACAGCCGTCAACATTGCCTACTCCTGCAAGCTACTGGACCACAATGACCTCGTGTTCACCTTTAAAATGGAAAACAAGGTGTTAAACTCACTCTATGTCCCTCTGATCCCAGTCCTATTTGTGTAGTCTGCATCGATTGACCATTAAATCATGGTCAGGTTGCTCAATGAGGCCATGCTTTAGACAGTGTAAGAGTGTTTTTAAGTATCTGAGTGCTCCTTCGTCCATCCTGTTAGTCGGTATGCATCCAGGGTATATCACTCCCAAAGAGAGAGGCATAGACAGAAAAAGGGTCTGCGTGCTGGAGCTGCAACCCTTAAAGAAGGGGTTGTATTTAATTTAACTGGGGCAGGTAACACACTTTTCATTACTATGGGCCCTCAGGGCTGGAGCACCATGAAATCCACCGTCAGACATTTACGACATTGCCTCTAACGAGGCAGTGATTTGACAGGCATGCCGGTTGTCTATGCATTTGTCTCTGTCCCCAAGCCCTTATCTGGGATAGCAGTTCGGAAGTAAATTTTCAAATGTGAAAGGCTTGTTTTGCTGCACTGTAATCCCATTTCTACAGTGCTGAGGAGGAAAGCAGGGCCCTTCTTCACACAGCATCTTATTCTGCTTCTTTTATATTTGTTTAGTGGGATGCTGCAGCTAGGCTGTGAACAAGCAATAAAAAAAGGAAAGAAATAGCATAGTTGACAGTAGCTAATAAGTAAATGTTTTACTAGATGACAATTGCTAAAAATGTTCCCATGGATCATCATAACAAAGACTGTACAAAAATTGACTGTTATGAGCTTGGTCAAGAATGAATTAATATTATAAAATTCATAATATACTAGCTTGTATATTCTTACACAAGATGCATCATCTTTTAGATACGGCCCAAATATTTTCCCAAATCCAAGTGTACTTGGGCTACTAGCATTCCCACAACTGGACCTAGTCAAAGAAATGACAATAGAACAGAACAAAACAGGCAGAGACTAGCCCATCTAGACCAGTGGTTTTCAAACAGCCAGTTGATAGAATTTATATGTCACGTGGCGGTTGCCACGGCATGTTCTGTCATGTTGTTTTGTATGCTGCATGTTTCCTGTGTTTGATGTTAGTGTGAGTAAAATATGTTGTTAAGTGGTTACGCGTCTGTGTCTGTGCCTCGCACCCCAGCAAAGGATTACATTATATTTGTTTTTAAGTTATGAGATTTGGATTAAAACCAGTCAATTTAAGTGACCAGTCAATCAGGCCTATAACTATAATAACTAAATAATAACTATAACAACTTGGTGGTTATTTGTAACCTTTCACAATGTAACATCATTAAAAAAATTGCAGATCCCTTTTTTATGCTGGAGAACCATGAGTCTAGACACCACTTACAAGGCTGCATATAGGCCCCTTAACTGTAAATATTTGGAATGTATGAATAATTAATTGTCCAATTTGGGCTGCAGGATCCATTATGTATCTAAGACCTATCCCTAATCCAAATTCCTAAAACTAACTAGGGGTTAAATTCAATGGGTGGATGAGTGTCACAATGGAATGGAGCTTTGGTACCTTTGGTTTATGTGAACAGTAAGCGGAGTTGAGCTCCAGTACTATAACTTAATGGAAATGTAAATCATAGCATGGCATAATGGTGATAATAATATTGATGATGTAATACGGTTTTACAGAGAAGCTTTTATTTCAAAAATTGTAAAATGTCTTTCTTTCATTCAAGGCAATTATTAACTGCTATACATTTTATCATTGAAGCAAAATGTGTTCATTTTGCCAGTTTAAAGGATTTATTCATGCATATTTTTTGACAAAAAAAGAATCAGAAGCTATTTTGATATCATTTAGATGCTAAAACTGACTAACAATGAATGCTGAAATGCTGGAGAAAAAAAAAGGTTTGGTACCCAATTTTAGTTAGTTAAGCTAGTTAATTAAGCCCTTGGGACAGAAATAAATATGTTAAAAACTGGTTTTAATCACATATCCATGATATCAATATTAAGAAAATCATATAACACATAAATTGATCCGTACTGTTCCTACATTGTTGGCACCATGAAAGAAGTAGAGCTCCCCCACATCCTAAATCACAGTTTAACCCCTGCACTTTGTATATAAAGCCATAAATCTAACACCATCACCCACAAACCCAGGATCCCTGACCCTCTTTGAGCTGAAGGATGAGCTCTAACCTGTATTTTTTTCTATCTCCTCCCTCGCAGGACGTTTGTAAGACCATGCTGAATGGAGCTTTGAGTGAGATGCCGCGCTTTCTGGGGGAGATGCCCAGAATTGGGTTGGTGATTGAAGGTCGAACCCTGGGCCTACTCCTGGATAACGACCTGCAGGCTCAGTTCGTGCAGTTATGCAAACACAGCCGCTCTGTGCTGTGCTGCAGGGCCACTCCACTGCAGAAGAGCAAAGTCGTCACACTGCTGCGTGACAGGCTCAAAGTCATGACTCTCGCTATAGGTAACGCACAAGGCCTTTTTATATGTGATTCTGATAGTCAGTGTTTCGGGGTCATGTTAGGTACCTACTTTTACTTTACAGTATGTGCTGGTTTGGTGGCATGCCATTGTTATTTTTAAACACTAAGACATGATTTGTTCTGCACCTCCAGGTGATGGTGCCAATGACGTAAACATGATTCAAGCAGCAGATGTCGGTGTAGGAATATCTGGCCAGGAAGGGATGCAGGTTTGTGTTCCATGTTCTAGGCGCTTCTGTGGATATTTTCAGACATGTAGCTAATAGGATAAAATGACTCATATAATTCACTAATCCATTGTTGAATGATAGGGAACGATTTTACTGCTGCTGACTGGCTGTGTCTGTGTGTGTGTGGTGTGTATTCCCAAGGCTGTTATGGCCAGTGACTTTGCAATATCTCGCTTCAAACACCTGAAGAAGCTCCTCCTGGTTCATGGTCACTGGTGTTACACACGGCTGGCAAACATGATCATCTATTTCTTCTACAAGAATGTGGTAACTATAAAAGTGACAGCAACCTTTGTGTGAAAGTCATCGTAAATTGACATTTTCTATCTCTAGTGTTCAACTCATAGAGTACAATTATTGATGAATTCGTTTTTTATATATCTACCAAGGCAATGACCTTGACGGTAATGGTTAGAACTAATGTCTATGGCAGTATATCCATGTGGAATGGTGATGATTTCAGTGTAGTAGGAGTGTACAGTACTCTTATTTAATACCTTCTTCCAGTTTGACCTTGAAATTATATAAATGCTTACTGAGTGACTGCTAATTTTCCCCCACCATTACCACCTCAGGCTTACGTCAACCTCCTCTTCTGGTACCAGTTCTTCTGCGGCTTCTCCGGAACAGCCATGATTGACTACTGGTTCATGATCTTCTTTAACCTCTTCTTTACATCCACTCCACCCATCATGTTTGGCATCATGGACAGGGAGGTGTCTGCCAACATGCTGCTGCAGTTGCCAGAGCTCTATAAAAGGGGACAGCAGGCTGGGGTCAGTCCTCAACAATCTGCACTTTGATTAGGAAGACAGTCACGGTCTAATAAGGCATAAGGCATAAGGCATAAGATATGGACAGAATTTCCTATTATGATAATGTATAGCTATCATAACGCATCTGTCAGCATTTGACGTTTCCATGTCAGAGTGGTGGCACTATGTTGATAAATCATTTGTTCCACTACTGATTTTAATGCACCCTCACTGAATTTACCTCACGTGCGCATCGTTGTGCACATCACATACATCACAAGTATGTCCACTTGTAGCACAAGGGAAGGAGGGTGTAGGAAACAATGTAGTTCAAGCAGTTTCCTTTAAACTCTACTTAATCTTATCAGCTTGCTAACTAGAGTAAAGTAACGAGTCTGCCATGTACAGTTGAAGTGACTGGCTACATCAAATTAATCAAATTAAACATCAGAATCAGATCTTGTAATTTTGAAATATGAGGCATTTTAGTGCTCCTCCTTACAATTCTAAACAGCTTTATCTGCCTTTTTTTTTTCACTTCATGAAAAGGAAATTGCATCAGATTGCAATGCCCTCTGGGCAAATTCTGATCCTGAAGTCTACAATCATGTTGACTCTGGCTTTCAATGGCTCATCTAACAAGCTTCACTTCGACTGTTGAAGTATCGGAACGGCCCTTATGTTGGAGACAGGGGAAAGGGGAAAGGATGAAGAGAAGTCAAAAAGGCCATATTAAAAACAGAACTGAAAGGCATTGAAAACACAATTATGTGCAAAGATGCCTACTATTATTGTCAATCCAGTTATGTGATTTAGTCAAATCATATGAAAAACTGCTGTTGTTGCTCATGCTGATTAAAATATTGTCAGGGCTTAGCTTTATTCACATTAGACCAACTTTTCCCCAGTAACTTTCATTCAAAATTAGCAACATTAGTATTTAGTTTTTTGAGGGAAGTAAACTTTCATGTTTCACATGATGACCAACAGCAATGCTTTGAGACATTTTTTATTTTATTTTTAGGGATACCGGCGTTCAACCTTTTGGATAGCTATTCTAGACGCTTTTTATCAGAGTCTTGTTTGCTTCTTTGTCCCATATTGGGTAAGTCAGATTATTTGTTTTGTTTTGGTTTCCTTTTCATGGTCATGTTTATGCCCTTTCTGGCAATTTGTTGACTGCTTCTCTCTTGTACTTTTCAAGACATACAAAGGCTCTGATATTGACATCTTCTCTTTGGGAACCCCAATGAACACTGTGTCTTTGTTTACCATCATCCTTCATCTGGCAGTTGAGATCAAGAGCTGGGTGAGTCGTTCTCAATCTAGTGTGAAAAAAGATTCAACACTAGTGATTTTGGTGATAAATACATCATGCTGGCACTCTTCAATACTCTGTCCCAGTCCATGCCCAGGACTTTCATGTCTTCCCTGTTATAGTATATTATCGCTAGTTCAACTTACAAAGTGTTTGGTAATTAAATGATTTGTTGAAATGACTGTACAACAGTAAAAAGCAAAGGAGGCTCAAGACTAGAATTGTGAACCGTTGCTCTACCATTATTGTCAGCCAAGCCTAATCCTAACTGTTAATTTTGAGTGGTCAGGCATTACTGGTGCCAATGATTCTTTGTTTGTGTTTGGCTCGTATCAGACAATAGTGCACTGGGTGGTCATGGTGGGAAGCGTGATGACTTACTTCATCGTGACTCTGGCTTTCAGCGCCATCTGCATCAGCTGCAACCCCCCCTCTGACCCATACTGGACCATGCAGGAACAAATGTCCGACCCCATTTTCTACCTGGTCTGCATTTTAACCACAGTTATAGCACTGCTACCAAGGTAATTAAATTCTGACGTTGTATACTATTTATGGTAACAGTTGGTGAGCATGGTGTCAACAAGGTGCCTATTAGGTTTTCTCTGGTTTTTGGATAAAAGCCAAATAAAAAATATTCACCTTTGAATTATTCATTGTGAAGTGTCCAGTTTCCTGTGTAATGGCCTCTGTTTTCCACAAACCCTCTTGTATTTAACAGTTATAATAAGAACTCTTCTTTTTTGCAGGTTCACACTGCATGCCCTGAGGGGAACACTAGTGCCCTGTGACCACTTCAGGGCAAGGCAGATAGACCAGCTGCCCCCACACCATCAGGACATGTGGCTCAGAGAGTGGAGGAACCTCAGAGCCCTGTGTAGCGCCTATCCCAGCATGTCCTCTTCTACTCATCAACGCCCAGCCTCAGCAGCAGTCCGTGATGCAGCCTAGAGTCTCAGCCCTCTGAAAGATATTGCAATATATAGGAGAGTTGAAACTCAGGAACTGGCTTTTTTTGAGATTGCCTAGAACACAGAACATTACATGGCAGTTTTATGCTTTAGCAAACTTGAAGCCAATTTGTACACTTTGCACAAGCCCATGCTTGTGCAAAGTGTACAAGGGCAAGTGTGCAAGGGCAGCCTTTCACGACAGAAGTGCAAAACCCCGATTTATGCAAAAAAATACCTTACTGCAGTGTTAACGACATATGTCAGTTGACCTCAGTCAAGGAAATAACCGGAACGACTTGAAGCCATGCTCGTTCAGCTTCTGAACGTGCTTTCTCCAGCCTCTTCTCCTCAAGTAAGCCATGTGGACAAAATGTGGAAGGCAGCTCCAACCACATCCCTGAGGTTCTTTCAAGCTCCAGGCAGAAGTTCAGACTATTAGGCAGCGTATTCCACGCTGGCCGATCAATACACCACCCACAGTTTCTCACCAAACACCTCAAAATGAGCTGCCTTTCTGGACTGAGTGATTTGAAGTGGCGTTGGCTTCCCTGTGAGAAACCTACTTTCACTGTGAGAAACCTAATTTGTATTCACAGGCGCTTCGAGCTGCTCATGAAATAATTGAGGATTGCAGATGTTACATAATATCCTGGTATTTTCAGTTCATGAATCCGTGTTGACAGCATGCTGGGCTTGATGGTGAGAGACAGAAACACAAGCACTGCAGCAAGATTTAAGAGCGTCTCTGGTTTTGTTATAATACTTTATTCTTAATTATTTAACATTATATTTGAATAGGCTGTGTGTGTGCATGTGTGCGTGTGCAGGAATACTGTGATGGAGCAGAGGACAAACATCTCCACCTTCATTTGAATACTTAATTGTATCTCTGACGTGTCTCTGACGTTCCTCATTCTTCAAGGAGACAGTGATGATCCCACTCGTATGGCCACATAGCAAGATAAAGCTGAGTAAATCTCAGCTCTCTCATCCACCTCTCGCTTAAGTGTCCTCTGTAGCTGAAGCTTGCAATAAAATGGGTCTAGGAGTGATTCGATTTGGAGAGCTCATTGCATTTTTATGTAATGATGTCAGAGACTGTGTGAGTAGACCATTTTTGCCATCTTGTGTTGGATTCTTGAACTGCAAGTATATATCTACAAGAGCGACAGGAGGAAAAAGAACAAGATGGATGATGTTTCAATGTCAAAAGTACAGCTTTGTAATTATTATATTACAGGGTTTGTTAGCTAGGGTCAGTCATTAGGGAAGTCCATCAAACTAATAACATCAATAGAAATAATTATTTTTAGTCTTTTAGATATTTCCTGTCTTTAACATATTTTTTCAATTGAATTGAAACTGATTGCAAATGAGAAAATTGATATGAAATTGATTTATGATTTATCATTTATATGACATTGGCTTTCATAATTTAGGGTGAATTGTAATAGTTTCAGAAGTGGTCATAGAAATATGAATAAGTGCATATAAGACTTGTTTTATGTAACTCATCTTCTTAGTGGATTTTAGTACTTAGTATAAGTATGGTTTAACCGAATCAAAAGTGTGATGAAGGATCAGCTTTTGACTTTCATATAATGAATTCAGCGTTATTAACATGATCCTAGATCGACAGAAAGACAGCTTAATCATACTGACACAAAACATAGTTATGTAATCACTGCAGATTGAGAGAAAGAGCAAGCCTGAAACTTCACTCTTGTAGTTAATATACAAACAGAACTAATGTTGCCTCTTGTGGCGCTGAGAACCTATACCTGTATACAACTCATCTGCCAAGGCTACTTCCTGTTCTCTAACTCTGGATGGAACAGAAGGGGCAAAATTGCACTGCACAACTTTACACCAAACGCATCGAAGTTCTTTCCCCAGATTGTCTTCCATAAATAATTCCGTCTTTCATATCAATGAAAGTGTGGTCTAAATGCATGAAAAAGCATATCTGACTGTCTGGAATGCAACCTTATTTAATGGAATATAAAATCACATTTCCACATGTCCTCTCATCTTCTTTCAACATGGGCCTTTAAACACATTGAAGTACTTTGGAAGAAAACATGTCTAAAAAACAGTCTACGCAAGCTAAATAACAGGGAACTCCAGGGCAAATATGATTGAGTTTAGGCGCGTAAGGGTCGGTTTTGGCAATGGCAAAGGTATTGTGGGCCAAAAGTGACCTAACTGTAAGCAGCCACGTTTAAAGTTTTTACAGCATATGGAATCTGGGCCAGAGATGGTCCAATGCTTGTGCGGTATTTCAGTTTTGTGCTGAAAGTGGTCAATCTCCAAGTTCTGCTCCATATCATGCCTGAGACGCAGTCTCATCGAGGTTGAGTTGTGGTTGTGTTCTCGCAGCCAGATTCGAATGAGTTAATCATCGTCATTCCACAGCAGTATGTGAGCCAGATGATGTGGCAAGTGTGGGCCAGCATTGGGCCATTACTCATTTGCTATCAGGGATGGCTTGTTTTGGTGGACCAGTATATGTCCCATAGAAAGGATTGTCCAAATACAAACACACACACCAAGCCTACTGTGAGCCTATGGTATCAGTATCATATATCCACCAATATTTAATTTTCACATCACAGTTACTGCTTAGTTATTATCATGTTTGAAAATATTACCATATTAAAAAACTACCATTTAAAAATGCTATGTCTTATACTGCCTTCTTAATGACATCTTGGGGGCACCATAGTGGGGAAGCAGTGGATTTTCTCCCTGCTGATGCTGCTATTCAGTATGAGCACCTACGTAGTCCATGAAGCCTCTGCATAACACTTACATTTACATTAACAGCATTTAGGAGACACCCTTATCCAGTGCGACTAACATAAATGCTTTGTAGTCTCCATCAAAAAAACATATTCTCAAGCTAGTACAAATAGGCCATGATCTAGTAGTACCCTAAAGCTAGAACCCTGTTAGAGAGGGGTTAGTAAGAGAGTTAGTACAGCAAAGAAAAAGTACAAGTAAGTTTTTATTTTTATTTTTATGCTCGCTTAAATAAAACACTTCACACTCTCCCAGGCTCTCCCTCTTCTAACATCAGGCTCTGGCAGAGCTATCCAATGCATATCAGCTCATGACTATGGACGTCTGGTCGCAGAACCGGGGCCCAAAATCCTCCTTGTACAGGACGAAGTAGATGAGGATGTTGGCGTAAGGTGAGTGGTAGGTCAACATGTTGCAGCTGCTCTTCCTGATGGTGAAGTGCTGCCTGGGCCGAGTACACACTCACCATGCTAATGCGCAGCTGCTCTAGGTGCACATCCATCTCAGTGAAGCCTTTACATCATATTATAATCTACATTCATAACCTACATCCATTTACACTGTATAAAAATGAGCAGTGATAAATCAACTGCTACCAAGTTCATTTGTGTCTAAATGAACTCTTCATGACTCCATGATGGAGAGATGATGATGGAGAAATTAACGCTACAGCAGTTCATTTAGTACTGGAGGACCTACAGTGTAGGGAAAAGCCAAGTTGCGAAGAAGATTTATCTCATGCAAGACCCCAGGCGGTGAGCCCCTTTTAATTAAACTCTTCAGACTCTTTTCAAATAATCAGTTCCCTTGGAGTGGAGAGTGCCATTCGGCTATAAAGATGTGTGATGGCAGAAGCAATTTATGCCTTGATACTGAAGTACTACAGGTGATGAGTATGTCTCCTAATGATCTGTCAAGTCAAATCAAGTCAATTTTTACAGACTTAAGAATACAGGGGCTCTGTGCACAGGATGTCAAAGTACAAATAGTTAGACAAGTTTAAGATAAGAGCAAAACTACAGTTCAGTAGAATGTGAAGTGCAGCACAAGATAATAAATACACACTGTGCTGACTAATTACATGAGACTGTAAACCATTATACAAAGCATCATATATTCTGCTCGATGAAGTCAGGGTGAGTGAACCTTTAGGGATAATATTAAACATGTGCATGGCTGTGCACGTGACCACGCTTGGTGGTCGCCGTGACGACGAGCGCCATGGATTCATGTTTATGTTTTGGTTCTGTTTTGTTTACGCCCCTGTCTCGTCCTGAGTGGCGTCACGTGTGTACCCAGCTGTTTCTTGTTAGTTCCCCTTGATTAGTCTGTGTATGTAAAACCCTGAGTTTCTGTCCTGTTTGTTGAACATTCTTCTACATAACCTGTATGTCCGCCTGCATGTATGTATGCATGTCTATTGTCTACATTTTCTGTATGTCTAGTAGTTCAGTTTGTGTAATTAAAAGGCTTTGCATGTGCATCCGACTCTCGTCTCCCGTTAACCCCAACCCTTACAGAATGTTTCGCCTAAAAGAGGAAGCTGCACCAGGTATCTATGCATAGCGGGCTATGCCGAGCTTTGCCAGGCGATGGCTCAGTGGCAACAACAGCTCGACTCCATCACCACCCTCATGGTGCAGTTCGCCACGCAGCAGCAGCTCGCCACGCAGCAGCAGCTCGCCCCACCTCCTAGAAATTTGGGGGGGCTAACGGCCGCCGAGGTCGTTCCTGATTTCGCAGAGGATGTCACCCAGCTCCCTGACTCTGCTGAGGAAGTCGCTCTGCTTTCTAATTCCGCAGAGGACGCCGCTGCCTTAGCTGAGGGGTACTATGCGGGGGTTCCGCCTCAAGACGCTGCCAAGGGCGTTGCTCAGCTTCTTGACCCTGCTGAGGACGTCGCTCCACCTTCAGCCCATGGGGAGTATGTCTTTGCTCCGCTCCCGAATGTGGCGGAGGCGGTGATTGCTCCGCTTCTGGACAACCACCCGGACAAGGACATTGAGCCCACGGGACCCTCTAGGTTCCCAGTTTCGCATGTCGGGAGCCGCGCATTTAGGAAGGGGGTTCTATCATGAACTCTCCGCCATACACGGCTGTGCACGTGTTTGCTTGGCCCTGAGTTTCTGTCCTGTTTGTTGAACATTCCTCTACATAACCTGTATGTCCGCCTGCATGTACAGTCAAGCCGGAAAGTCTGCCCACCCTTTTCACTTTCTCCACGTTTCATTACATTACAGGCTTATTCTACAGTAGATTGAGTAAATTTTTTGCCTCAAACATCTACACACAATAGCCAATAATGACGAAGTGAAAACAGGTTGTTAGAAAATATGCAATG
>JAOUQW010000010.1:1744470-1754648 GCA_028565825.1 Olivaichthys viedmensis | reverse complement strand
GCTCTGCACTGGTGGTGCCCCGATCCCGCAGCCGAATCAACTTTAGGAGACGGTCCTGGCGCTTGCTGGACTTTCTTTGGCGCCCTGAAGCCTTCTTCCCAACCACTGAACCTCTCTCCTTGCAGTTCTTGATGATCCGATAAATGGTTGATTTATCAATTTGCACCAAAAGTGTTTCTGAAGGAAAAGATATGCTTCTATTTTAACCAGCGTTTTAACCACAGAGTGTATATTTGAAATATGAAATACCTTAATATAGTCATATTGTCACGCGCACGCCACCTTGAATCACTCTCGCTCGATATAACCGAGTTTGAAATACAAAAATACAGAGAACCACACCAACACCTACTGTTAGTCACTAGCCTGCGAGTTCTAGCCATGAGTTCTCTAGCTAAACAACTTCACAACTGGGTAATGATACAAATTAAATAAAACAAGGGCAAATCAGCTGAATATCATTCACTAGCGTGATGACGTTTGACTTATCCGAGATGTCATATGACATATGCGTACAAATTTCCCACCAAATCGGGTCCGACAACTCTGACTGTGATTTACTATTACAGGATTGTCAGAGTGACTCACAGCAGCTCAGGAACATCAAGTTATAAAGTCTTTTTTTCTCCCCTGACTCAATAATTATGTTTTTTCTTTTTTGACAAAGAAAATCCTATGCAGTATAGCTTTAAATAAATATATGTCTGTAGTCTTCATACGCAGATTCAAGAATGTCTGGTTCTGCTGCCAAATCTTTGTTTTGTTTTGTTTTTTGTTTTCAGCAAAAAACGTTTTTTCTTTGCTGTAGTCCATAATTGATTACATTTTCAATGATCGATTGATGAGGGCTTTTAAGGTTCTCAGTACTTATTGTATATTTCTGTTAACATGAAACAGTGAAAATAAATGCTTTACATTTTATAAAATGCTTTTTGATTGATTTATGATTATTTAATATGATTTCCGGGTAACATAATGACAATGAACATTGGTCAGAGAAACAAAATAGGTCAGGGCTCCCCAGTCTCTAAAATCGCCTCTGACTTTAGGGCAGTGCAGGAAAATTCCGGCAGGAGGATTTCGGCACCCTGCAGGCACACTGGCTGCTGTGCAGTACCTTCCATTATTACTGGAACAAAACAGTACCAGCATACAAGTCGCCATGCTGTTGTCTGGACCAGCACACAAGCCAATGTGCTGCTGGGTGTATCAGCACACAGTTCTGTACTTACAGCGTTACTGTAAGAAGAGATGGCACAGCAGTGGCTTGGCTGTAACCGCCTCTCCAAATGATCCCAAACTGGCTTTACCAACTTGTGTCCAGGTGAAATCAGCAGAAATCAATAGCTTCTGGATACTGGAGAATCTCTACTGGAGTTCACCGGAATTCCCCCATGGACACCACAGTCTTGATTCTTCTCACTGTCTAAGACGCCGACGTGAGTTACATTTTTTATTTATTACCCATCAAACTGTATCATGAAAATACCCCCACAAGGGGAGGGTTGTGTTTTGATATGATGCAATTTGAATTTTCGAGGCGTCACAGTGTGAAAAAAGGGGAGCAGTCGCCTGCGCCGCTGGAGGCAGTCGAACATAAGGCGCTGCACACACACACACACACACACACACACACAGAAACACATAGACAGGAGAGGGTCCACAATCAGACAGAATTCTCGGACTCCCTACAGAGCGAATGCGCTGGGCATCCTGGAGCAGAAATCAGCGTGTGGAGGTTTGAGGTGGCGCGCGTCTCGGCCAGCTGCTTCCCCGCTGCACGGAGACGTGCGCGCGGTCCAAACTAACCGACACTCTTCAGTCTTCCGGAGGGCTGGAAAACACACACACACCTTCAGCGAAATGGCTAATGAGGCGAGAGGCAAAGGTGAGTGACAGTCGGGTCTTTTTTTTTTCCCCCGAGAAGAACGCGTCAGTGGTGTCATTCTATAGCGTAAGAGGAAAGTGTCCGTGCCGCCGATGTGCTGGAATGCATGGCGTGTTTGGGAATACGGCGCGATCGATAGTCTATGCGTGTTCTTTGCGTCTACGAACCTGTAATACGGGATTTATCCCATTTATAAAGTCGTATATGCATTGTAACACTACTATTGGATAGTAGAACGGACGAAGTACGAATCCTTGCGTTACTCTTCCCCACAGAACGAAAGTGTCCCAAGTCAGGTGATTGAGAAGCGATCGTGAACTGTTCAAAACGCTTGCGTCCTAAATGAACGCAGTGCAGATATGTGTGGAGTCATAGCTTCCCAGAGCTCAGTGGTACGGGGTGATGGACTAAGGGCACATCTTAAAGCGTCGCCTACGATTGCAACGAAAACATTCAGGTGCGCGCTGCTTCATATTTATGCGCGCGTGTGCCGATTAAATGGCGAGATGCACATTCCACATAACATCTGGCATTATGAATTTGGGATTGCTCCTGTTTGGCTGTGCACATCAGGATGTGCATGTGTTACACTACACTGGAGACAGTGAGATTGAAGTTGCTTGGCACACTGCCTTCACAACAGAGCACTATTTAATTGCTGCAGGAGGACAATTCTCTGTTGCATTGATACTGTAGTTGATGAAAGTTAGCAGACAAAATAAAATAATTGCAAGTGCCGCTGTTATAGAATTTGGCATTGTGTAAGCTACAGTGTGATGCAGCTCAGAGCAACACCCACTATATCTAAATCAGTGATTTTTCATATCATTAGCTGTGTCATGGCTACTAATGCATGTAGTTACTCTTAGATGTATTGACAGGCAACTGCAAGTAGCCATGCTATTTCATTATCAGTGCTCTCCTCGTTTTTCTCCAGTTCTCTCCCCTCACCAAATTGGTGCTTTTAACGTGGGGAAGTGTTATCCTTTCAATTATAGCAGACAAGGGGAGATAATGGTGGTGGTTGAATGAGGGGAGGTTTCTGTTTTTTCATTTCACAAGGGTAGCAATACAATTCACAATCATTGAATCAGAGCTGTTTCTCTGCCAGTCATGCTTTATTGCTTTTGTCCTAATGTGCACATAAAATAACGTGTTGGATTGGCCACATGGGTGAGTGCACATCATTTCTGGTTTGACATGATGTTTTCTAGCTGAAACTGTCACCTATGAATTTTACTTGGGGCCATTCTCAGAATTTAGTGAGCTCATCCTCTGTTGCTGAGTAAATTGTGCAATCATAAGGGTGTAAATGTATTACATGCCTTTACATTTGAAGGGTTAATATACTGCTCGGGTTCATAAAAACAACTGTAGCTGCACTAGTCAATTGATGAGTGGGTCTTTGATTGGAGATCATTAAAGATCATTTGACCTAATTTTCCTGTACATCAGTATGTCAGTAATGCATTCCAGTCAATTTTATTTGCTATGTAATTTCCATCCAGCAGTAAAGTGATTATAAAGCATTTAAGCTGTTTAATTTGAGTTGTACAAAAAGAAAATTGTTAATTTGTATTTAATGACTTGTAGGAGAATACTCTGTACACAAATGCATTGCATATGGAATACAGATGACATGGCTTCACTTATCACTGATGGGCAATCCCATAATGACTGTGCAGAGGATTTCTGAGTTAGATCAAGTCAAGTACATTTTTATTCTCATTACATCCATATAGACACATGATGATGATTATCCGTTCAGTCGCAGCCGACTCTCGGTCACTTTATGGATCCTCGTTTTCCACGCCTTTTGGCATATTCATCGTTGTGATCCATGAAGTATTTCGGCAAGATAGTGGAGTAGTTTGCCATTGCTTTCTCCACCCCTCCTCATTTATCCGGGTTTGGGACCGGTGTGCAGCTGTTTCCAATTGCACGGCTGGGTTCATCTCTCAAATAGTGTCTTTTAATTTGCACTCTTTTGCTTTTTCTGTCTGTCCCTATCTTGTTTTAGTAGAAGTTGTAGTTTACTCTTTATTTACAATTGTTCACAGTCTGTACCAAGCTTTGGCAATACAAATGTAACCTTGTTTGTCATGCCAATAAAGCACCCTGTGTGTGTATATATAAATACATGACTCAGACCTTCTTAAATGCTATGTTGAAAACATATTTATTTACCCTGACTTTTAATTAAAAACGTTGCATCCTCCTCTCGGTTTCGAAAGTTAAAGTCTCAGTTGTCCTTTTTTTTTTGTTTTTTGGTTTATCTCTTTTTATTCCTGGCCAGTTGCAAAATGCACATAATATTCACTCTACGTGGCTGCTTTCACAATAGCATAAAAAGTGCTTATAGTACAATGATTGCCACAGTGTTCCTTTGCAGTGTCTAAGGGTGCTTTTACGTTTACTTTGAAGTGAAGACATGTAGAGAGCCAGAGCGCAGTGAGTAAGACAGAGAGGAGCAAGCGAATGACAGTTATGAACAAATTCTCACACTCCAAACCTGCACCAGCACACTAAATTTCATGTGAAACAACTTGATTAAATATTTGATAAATCAATTTCACAATATCGACAATGTCATCAAAACACCTCATCAGCAGCAGGTAGTTATTGTAAACCAAATAAAGCCACATATCAAATTTGTCTGTGTTGTCTCTTTTCCAGGAATCAGTTAATGAGTATAATACTCTGTATCAGTGCTCTATATGGCCACACTAAAAACCTCATAACAGAATTTACTAGTGTGTTCCCTCAGGGACTGTCATGTAATTGAGGAAGGCCATTCATCTGTATGGGTCAGAGATGCAGCCAAATCACTGTTAATTTGAGCTGGCCTTTCCTTAATAGTTTTGTTCCCCTGCAGGCACAAGTCAGAGAAGCAGATAATGTTATTATGTCCGTGTATAAGAGAGCTTTGTCCTTTCCAAGGCAGGAACCGGTTGTGTCACTGCTGACCAATAGTGTCAGATGTCTGTTATTGTCTTCTTTTAAAGACTGAGAATAATTGGATTGCCATAGTAGAGTTCATTCTCAGCTACTTTCTTTCTAGTTGTTTTGCTCTAGCCTTGATTTCAAGAGGAGACATTTGGACTTGTTGCACCACTGAACTAAAGTCGGACTTCCCATTTTGGAGAAGTGAGAATGTTTCACTTGTAACTCACTCGTTGGCTTCTAGCAAAATAAAAAAAACGACAGTTGTATCACTAACAGGTAGCAGATTCATTCTGAATGCTGTTCTCAAGTCACATAACTAGAACAGCTTTAAAAGTTGCTGACATAGGCACTGTATGGGCCTAGTTTCCATTAAACCTAGAAATCACATGACTGACTTAACCTCATCTTTCCTTTTTTTTTATTTTTATTTTTTAAGTTCTCCCCAGGGGCATACTGTCTTGTTGCATGCCTCACGTGTCGCCTTGTGCTTGTGGATCAGGTGACTCAATGAATCACGAGTTCTGACTGTGTGAGAAGAGAGTATTGAGTTCAGTGTGTGTGCAGGCAAACGTGCCGGGAAGCGCATAGATATGCACATTTGATGTTAACACTGCTTATATGGTCCTCATTGCTCAATGTGCTATTTTACAACTTTTCATTGGGCAATTAAACAGCTTGGATAGTATGCAGTTAAGAATGAACCCAATTACAGTGCAGGTCACTATACATCTTGTGCCTGTCTTGTACTACAGGTGTCTTTGGAGCATAAGAATGCCACAGTGATGTTTGACCAAGAGCAACACACTCCGGAATCTTTAGCAGACGCCATTGAGGACATGGGCTTTGAGTCGAGTG
Source organism: Olivaichthys viedmensis (assembly GCA_028565825.1). Taxonomy (NCBI): domain Eukaryota; kingdom Metazoa; phylum Chordata; class Actinopteri; order Siluriformes; family Diplomystidae; genus Olivaichthys; species Olivaichthys viedmensis. The sequence goes on along the minus strand of JAOUQW010000010.1, from coordinate 1,748,959 downwards.
CGACAAACACTACCCCAACCACGGTGGTTCTAACAGAAACGAGGCCGTTTCCTGTGAGTAGCTGTAGCCCAGAATCTCTTTTGCAGCTCTGCCAGCTGATGGGTGTGGTGGAGGCCAAAGAGAGCGGTGAGGGCAGGGGACCAACCATCACGTTCATTCCAGCCCTTGTGAGCACAGAGCGGGTTCAGGAGATGCTGAACACTCTGGCGCCACAGCTCAACCCTGGTAACACTGCCACGGATCGAGCATGTGCCCGTGGTTCAGGTAGTGTGGAGATGCTGAAGATGCGCATTGAGGGCATGACCTGTCTGTCCTGCACCACCACCATTGAGGGCAAGATTGGGAAGTTAAAAGGGGTTCAGAAGATTAGAGGTGAGTCTAATACAAGCAATGTGTTAAAGTATACTTTGTAAACTATTACTGTTTTAAAGTTTGCCTAAGTTTTGTCAGATAGCCAGTATGTCAGGCCATAATGACTTGTCTGTAAAAGTAAGAAAAGAAAGTCACGATAATACCTCGAGGCCAGTCGCCTTGACTTACGACTACTAAACATTGAACATTTTCAGCAATCCAAGTCTTTTTGCATAGACTCATTGATTGTGTATTACTTTATTCTTAGTAAGTCTCGAGTCCCAGGAAGCCACAGTGACGTACTTGCCCTACCTCATCTCAGTTGATGAGATCGTGAAGCAGATTGGTGTGGCAGGCTTCAAGGCCTCTGTGAAATCCAAGCCTCGTCAGTTACAGCTCTCTGCTGTGGACCGCCTCCTAAATGCCCCTCGACAGGCGCGTTGCTCTCCAGAGGGGAGCGCCGACGAGGAGCCTGTAGACTTGACCGTCTACACCACCACGTCGGTGGACGTTTTAGGAATGCACTGTAACTCGTGCGTGGTGAACATCCAAGACAATATAGCCAAACTGCCGGGAGTTAGCTCAGTGCAGGTCTCCTTGGAGAAAGGACAGGCTGTAATCCAGCACAACCCAAACTTGGTTACAGTGGTGGAGCTACAGAGAGCCATTGAGGCCCTGCCACCAGGGAAATTTAGGACCCCGTTAGGTTTGCAAGAGGCTCCCTCTGAACAATCCCTTGCAACGTCCTCTAGCTTCTTGCAACCCCTGGACTCTGTAGTGGAAATCCACATAGAGGGAATGACCTGTAACTCATGCGTGCAGACCATCGAGGGCACCATCTCCCAGAGGATAGGTGTAAGATCAGCGCAGGTGTCCCTGGCCAACCATCAGGGCACGTTTGAGTATGATCCACTGGTCACTACACCTGAAGAACTGCGAGCAGCGATTGAGGATATGGGCTTTGATGCTTTTCTGCCTGGTGAGCTGCTGTGCACAGTTTTATTATTTTGACTTCTGCATGTTATGTTTTGCTGTAATAAAATGCTCAAAGTATAAGGGCAGTTTTGCATACGTTGTCTACATTTCACTGTCTAGTTTAATTTGTGTCCATAAAAATGGCCACTTTCGCTTTACTGAAGAGATGCCTGTAATTCCTGCCAACTTTGCTTTTATATAGCCACTTTAAAGTTTATTTATTTAGATAAAGGCTTGGCTTTGCTACACTGCCAAGAAGCTGTTTGTCTAGCAGTGCAGCTGTGAAATTTCACGTCATCTTGACCTCAGACGTTTTTTGCCTAATAAATCCGTGGCTGACCCATGAAAAGAAATAGCTCAGCAAAGGACAATAGATTGTTCACTGTGGATTTTGTTTGTGCGGTGCCACCTTATCATTGTTTGGTTGAACTATTTCTTTGAGTTAGATTTCAATGTTGCCTGTGCCCAGTGAGTCCTTACCTAAATTAAGTTCTTTTTTTATTTTATTTCTCATGTATGTGGTAAGCAGAGACGAATTCATTGGTGCCAGCAGCAGCAGCAAAAAGTCCTCCATCTGTACAGAACTCTTCCTCGTCCCCCGCGCGCTCACCCAAAAAGGAGAAGGAAGTGGAGAGCGATGCTGAGTCGGGGACAAACACGCATTCCAAATGTTTCATCCAGATTGGTGGGATGACATGCGCCTCGTGCGTGGCCAACATCGAGAGGAACCTCAAAAACGAGCCTGGTGAGCTCAGCAGAGTTCAGTACTAAAATAAACTGAGGTTCCTAAAAGCATTGCTGTACAAAGATGATTGCAAGATGACTTATCGGAGGCACTGCAGTATTTCACAAAACCACTGCTGCCATTGATCATGTTAAAACCAAAATGTTTAAACTTGCTATAATGAATAGAAACCAGTTGGACCAGTTGTTAGTATTATGCAAATAAAATCATCTTCATTAGCTTTTAAGTCATTGTTTGCAGAGTGAGAGTGTTTATTTAAACCAGTCAAGTAGGCATTGGTGTAACATGAACAGCGTCGTGGAATTTACTTATTTATTTTTTAAAACATTTTTCATATATAAAAAAATTATTATTATTAATAATAAACAATTATTATAGTTTAGGCTACAATTTTTATTAAAAAATTTTTTTTTTGGTGGCTTAAAAAAGACAAAGCTTTCGAATACTAAATAGAGAATCGAATACCAACCTAACGAGCGAATACTCGAGTATTCAGAATCGCCAAATTCAAAAGACTCGTGTCGCAAATAGGACTGGCCTGAATAATTTTATTCGTTCTTTTGAGTGAGTGTTTGCTTGCACTTTGAAGTAAATTTTTACTTGTGCACAAAGTCTGTCGAGTTTAACCGTGGACGTATTCGCTTGGTTATAAAGATGTTAAAATGTTTTTTTGGGGATTGGAAACGGTTTCTGAGTGAATGTAAACACCAGTGTAGTGCATTACGTCAGGTAGGTTTACATCCGATTGTTAATCTAACTAATAGAGTATTGCAGTTAACTATTGTTAATTTAATGAATTGTGTCTCCTCTGAAGGTATCCACTCTGTGTTGGTGGCGCTGATGGCTAGTAAAGCGGAGGTGCGCTACAACCCTGCTGTAATCGACCCGCTGAGGATAGCGGAGTGCATCAAAGAGCTGGGCTTCACCGCCTCCGTCATGGAGAACTACGATGGTTCCAATGGCGTCCTTGAGCTTGTGGTTTGTATCTCAATGATTTGTCTCATTATGTTATTAAAGGAAAAAAGGTTCAGAATCATTGGGCAAAATCTGACAGCTCTGTGTCTTTGGACCAATAGGTCAGAGGGATGACATGTGCCTCCTGTGTTCACAAAATCGAGTCTAACTTGATGAAACAAAAAGGCATCGTCTATGCCTCCGTGGCCTTGGCAACAAACAAAGCTCACGTCAAGTATGACCCGGAGGTGACGGGCCCTCGGGACATAATCAGATTGACTGAGGTGAGAATTGAGGTTTCGCAGCTGATCAGTTGTATGACTTTGGGTCGGATAGATTTTACATAGAGAAACATTTTTTATTTCATTGTCTGTCTAGGATCATGCGTCATGTGATTATGGTTGAGTCCTGTTTTTGTAGTAAAATGAAGTACCTTTTAGTGTACGATATCCACGTCAGGCCCAGGCATACATTTGGGTGCAAGTTGGTTTTTCTTTTTTACCGTTTGTGTTTTAAGTTGCTTGCATTTGTTTGACAGAATTTGGGTTTTGAAGCCTCTCTGGTGAAGAGGGATCGCCCAGGAAGTCATCTGGATCATAGCAGAGAGATACAGCAGTAAGTGAATGAGTCTTTTGTTTCAGCAAATGATTGGAAGTGATCTGGTTACATTTGTCCTTGTTTGGGATTTCAAAGACAGAGTAAATTTATAAGCAGCCTTGTGTGTTGGCCAGATATATCCATCAGCTATTTCAAGTTTCTTGAAATATATTCAGTTGTCTACATGCCGTTTAGTGTAAAACAATTTTTTCCCAAATATGGACTCGTGATTTTGTGCCATATGTTCTGTTGCGCATATTCCAAGTGCCTTTTGTAATTATGCCTGGGTTAGCTTGTTCTACTGATTTCAGCGACTCAAGAAACCTTATCTCATGGGTGGATTTGTTTGTGTGCTTATTTGTGCATGCTTGCAGTGTCTTCTGTTCTTTTCTCCCAGATGGAGAAGGTCTTTCCTGATCAGCCTGGTGTTCTGTGTTCCTGTTATGGGCATGATGATCTACATGATGATGGTGGACCACCAGATCGACGTTTCGCACCATCACAATGCCACAACGGAGGACAGGCAGATGTACCACTCCAGCATGTTCCTGGAGAGACAGCTACTTCCTGGCCTGTCCATCATGAACCTGCTGTCCTTCCTCTTCTGTCTTCCTGTGCAGGTAATGTAGACTGCTGCCTAGTGCCTGTTCTTTAACATGAGGTGTAGAATAGTCCTTGTCAGGGTTTTACTGTAGAAAAGAGATTTCCTGAATTGACCTTGCAGACAAATTTATGTATGTATGTATGTATGTATGTATTTAATATCTGGGTTCAGGATTTCGTATATTGGAACAATATTCCATTAGCACATTAACGATACATAAACATAGATTTCGGAAAACAGTAGATGATGCAATAGCCGCTGTT
>JAOUQW010000010.1:1692056-1722615 GCA_028565825.1 Olivaichthys viedmensis | reverse complement strand
TGGCGGAGCTGAGGCTTGAACCCACGACCTTCTGATCAGTAGCCCAGTGCCCTAACCACTGAGCCACCACTGCCCCAAGCATAGTAAAGCTAGGATTTGGAGACTACCGTCTGGGCAAAAGTTTAATGTTTACATCAAATTTACTTCAAAAAGTATTTACCTTGAAGTAAATGAAGCTAATTCTCTTGGAGAGGAGAACTGTTTGGGAAAACTGGGAGGAAAAGTGAGTGGGAGAGAAAGAGTTGAGATTGCAGTGGAAAGAAGCTCACAGAGGAAACTGTGTGGCATAGAGGTGGAGAGCTCAAAATGAATGAAAAAATGACTTCATGTGTATAAATAAGTGGCAAGTAGTTTGTCTGTGATGCAATTATGTTTCAAGATGAGGTCCAGTTGGTTGCCTGCTTTATGAGTTGCTGGTTTGCAGAGCCTCGTCAGGTTGAATGAGGTCAGGAGCATGAGGAGGTCTTGAGCTTGTGGGTTGTTTAAGCGGATGTTCAGATCCCTGAAGATAATGGGTTGGAGCATCTTATGGGATAGAACACAGCGGCGTGTCCAGTTTATTCAATTGCATATGTATTGGATTTACACTGAGTTACCAGTTTATTAGGTACATCTACTTTGTAGCTACACTCACTGGCCATTTTTAGATACACCAGCATACACACCATACAGGTGCACTTTGTAGGTATGCAATTACTGATTGTGTAACCCATCTGGTCTTATGCACAATGTGTTAGCCCCATTCATCAATGGAAAGGGATCACCAAAGGATCACCACTGACCAGATATTAACCCATGAAGTATTACCTCATATTTATTTTTTTGACTTTGCTAGTGTAATTAGGAATTTCTGCACAGTCAAGTGTTTACATTGGAAATAACCAAGCAAAATGGATGCTCTAGTGTTCTTTGTGGTTGTGGTTGTGGGAGACTTCAGCAGCAATATTGAATGACATACAGATTTCTGTTTTATGGCATTGAAAAATTGTAAGACTGCCATTTTGAAAATGACACTTCTGCAACACCACAATGCTGGTATGGCAAATGTTCCATGCCACCAACTTGGATCATAGTTTCCAAATTATATTTATTAGTTCATTGACAGCTTTAAGTTGTAGTCACTAATTCTGACATGACATAAACCGTACCATTTCTCTAAAACAGGCTTGATTGCAAGAGGGACAGCATTGGGGGATTTGAGACTTCCCATGAAGGGGGATATATAGTTCAAAGACCACTTGCTTAGAATATACATCCGTTATTGTCAATAGAGAGGTTCGGCCCCTTTGTGTCAAATATAAGTATTGTGTTTTATAATGCTTATATTTTGAAATGCTAGTGGGGGAAATATTTGATTAGGGGGCATATGGAAATTTACCAGATGTATGAGAGACTGTCCTCAAAGTTTGAATAACCTTGCTCTAATGCAAGCCAAAAATTCTGTACACTGTACTTCTGTTCACTCTGATGCAAAAATAAAAAATGTTCCTGTGACCGTTATGAAAACAAAAGTCTACTTTTTGTCGTTTCTTTTTTAAATTACTGGTAGTCCAGAACACCGTTAAATCAACCTAGAAAAAACAACTGACAGTACACATTGCATATGTCCGGGTTTCTTTTTTTATTTTCGATAAATGACAAGCATGTTCAAGTCAGTAGCAAACTTTGGATGTATCCATGTACAGAAAGTGGAATGGTTTGATAAAAAGAATGCAATAGTCATGGAAAGGGACAGTTAGATTTACAATTAATGGCTTGAGAGCGGCTCTATCTACATCTACATTCATTAACCCCCAGAAGATTTACTGCTTGCCATTGCCATTGATGGGCAGTTTCTTGTAGGCATCAGAGTCAAGAAAAGTCTTGATTTTGGGACGGGCAGACAGCTTCTCCACAAAGCCTTTCAGGGCAGGGCAGGAGTCCAGACAGGTGGGGCTCAGCACCTGGTGGTTCAGCATTACCTCGAAGAGACTGTAGTCTGCAATGGAGATCTGTGAGCAGCAGAAAGAACACCAGGGTAAGAACTAAGCCACACACAGTATTCAAAGCCCTTGTGGTTTCATAATATACAACAAATAATGCCAGTTGTATTTGTACAGGTTTCTCACTGTCCTGCACTTTCAGGTCATTCTTGCTCCATCACACCTGATTCAAGAGTCATGAAGTTACATGAGGAGTTGAATCAAGTGAGACAGCATAGAAAACATGAAAATCCACAGATCCTCAGGAACAGAAAAAATGTTCTACAAAGAAATCCATACCGAGTCACCAACGAGGAAGCCACTTTTATTCTTTTGCAGCACTGCTTCAAACTTGCAGAGGTGGTTCGGCAGGTCTTTGATGTATGCATCTTTGCCAGTTTCCTAAAGGAACAAAGATGGTGGAAAAATAAATGGAATTTTAATTCAGAGTTTGCCCAGATATTTCGTGACCCTAGTATCATAAGATTCTATGTGGGTTAAAGATTGAATGGCAGATAGAACCTCATAATACTAAGATCACGATTTGTATAGACTCGGAATTATGTATATAACAATATGTTTGGTTTGTTATCTCTCAAAAAAACTTAGTGTGGCTGCCGTTATGTTGTTTTAACAATCCCAACAAGTGAGCTTTAAAAGGTTTAAGGTTAACCTTAAGGATTGTGGTTATGGTGAGTAAAATAGTTACAATGCCTCTGAACGTGTGATCTTTTTTTAAAGGTTAACTCCTCTTGAAAGACTGATTCCGATTATTTTGGGTCAACACAGCACAAAAGTCAAATTTGACCAATTAAAGCAAAGACTTTAGTACTTTAGTAGTTATTCGGGATGGCAAGAGGACATGGGGCATTTCCAAATTGCATATTTAAGTATGCTAAAGTTTTTAATGAAGCAAAAGGTGTAGAGATGTTCCTAGGCCATTTTTGTAATTTCTTGGGCATTAAGAAACACGTTAAACAATTGAATATTCTACAGTGGTTCTTTCAATAGGTTAAAAATGACTTGTTCAGTGGTACTTTAACAGGACTTACATATTCCTGGTAGATCATTTTCAAGTATTTAACGCGAAGATCTTCAACTCCGTCGCTCATCATGTCGATGAGAGCGGCTTCATTGTTATTCTTCCCATACGCACCTGCACACGTAAGCACAATTAACCTTGTGTGGCTTTTAAAAAAAATATGAAACATGAACGTAATAGGTCCATTAGAAAATTATCCACCAATGGCAGTCAAACATCAGTTTATTTTTCTATTGCACATTGGAGAATGGATTGAGTCAGGACGTGAACAGAAGCCATAAGTGTAGACCTGAGGAAAGGCAACATAACGCATTTCTACATGCTAAAAACTTTAGACTCGCTTTCATTTCTTACAGCTAGGACCACAGCAGACTCGGCCAATCGAACATGTGCACCAGCACGAACATCACTACAGCGTTGTTTACTTGAGTGAGTGACTTCACCAAATAGGTATAGTATATATTATCCCTAGTGTTATGTAAAATTGATAGCTGTGGCATGCACTGATTAAGTGTTCTGGATTCGTATGTATGCTTTATGTACATTTTGTACAAACATAACAGTTACCATGTTTGCGGCCCAAATGCCTCAAGATAGCATTGGATTGAAACAAAACCAGGTCACCATCCTGAAACTTGGGCAACTGTCCAAAAACCTATAAAACATTAAAATAGGAAGTCATGTAAAGAAACAATTCATTCCAATGTAAAATAGATTATATACAAAATACCATAATGCATTTTCCATTAGATGATTTTTGTAGCACTTTATTTGTTGGTACATCTCCAACTATAATATTTAGGTTAGTTTGGGGGAAATATCAGTAAAGAATTGATTTGAAAGCGCTCCATTATACGAAAGCGTGTGTGCATACATGTGAAACAGCATTGGCCCAATATAAGACACTCACGCAGGTTTTCTTCAGATCTCCCTTCATCCACTCGTCAAAGTTCATGACAACCTCCTTCCACTCCTGACCCTGGTCAGACAGCAAGATCCGCGTTGCACCACATCGCCCTGGCACGGCATATGACACAAGGTCAAAAGGTCATTACTAAGGCAACAGCATCCTATAATCTCTCATGCATGTCTACTTTAAGCAAAGACAAATGGCACTGGGCCCAGTCATGTGTTTGAGCAAAGTCCTGACAAAGTGTGGAACATAGCCATTAATATGGTGAAATATAATGTAACGTTATGTAATCATTTCCCAGAATGGTTTACTTTATTATAAGATACAACCCTCACTAAATTAATTTCAATAAATCTTCAGTGGTTGATTTAAGATTCTAACGGAATCTACTGTTGTATGTGGCTAATGCAGAATGTGGTTCATGTTTTGCACATTTCACAAATATGTTGGAGGAAATCAGGATAATATTTAAAAATCTGGACAGATGCATTTTAAAAAGCAGTAACTCTGCTGCCCTTTTCTTGCTTGGCTTATAAGCAAAGCCAGCCTTTGTCCCCAATTTAGGTCACGCAGTTTCAAAACTGGTGTCTGATTGGTCAACTGTGAAGAATGCTGGAAGGGAGAATGCCAGATATGTCGAGGGCAATCAGTGTTGTGAAGCTCCCTTTCATTTGGTCGGTTTGCTTTGGACCAGAATCAAATTAGTCTACATCACGTGCTTGCCTTTTCAAAAGTGTCTAGAGGCAGTTGAAAATAAATGAAACGTTTACTTGGTATTTAGGATGTGCGTGCAGTCATTTAACTACTTGGATCATAGTTGCCATCCCCACTAAGGCAGCTGACAAGAAACACCACGAGAGCTTTTGTTCATATGCTTGTGAGATCAAGTAAAAGATTGTCACGTACCTCTCACAGCAAAGTACGTGATTGTGTAGGGTGCCACTATGTTGGGAGGAGGAAGAGAAAATAAAATGACAGTCAATCACAGAGCAGCTCAATCATTCCACTCAGTCATGTAACAAACCCAAATGAACATTTTTTGTGAAGTCTACTGGTGCATGTTAAGGACAAAGGAATACTGCATGTTCTGCATTTTGAGTAGTGAAACCAACTTTGGGAAATTGTGAAATAGTTTTATTTCATCTTTTTCTGTGCAATAAAATCACCAGTGCTGCATTAACACCTTGAATTAACACTTACACATTTATTTATTTATTGTGAAGTCTGTTGATGTTCTCCTTTAGATTACACTGTATCTGTGTTTCGATGCTATTAACGTGTTGTGTAATATGGCTTCAAGCCCAAAAAAAAAAAAAAAAATCAGTTTCTCCTTACGTTCACCCAGACATTCAGGTTTTGGCTGGATATTTGAACCCGCTCACTTTTACGCCACAATGCAGCTGCGTCTTATAAATAAATAAATAAATGCATTTTGCATGCAAATGCACTTGTTACATGAGGGCACATTATAAGTATGCATGGTTGAGGAAACTATGCATGTTAGACTTGTGCAGAGCCTGTCAATATTGTAATTATGATTAATATGCAATATTTTGTACAAAGTATAATCTTTTAATATGTTGACATGTAAACTTGATAAGGTGTGTTTCTATCAACAGAGTACACCCTTTCATTGCTAGGTTCCTAATAAAAGAATAATGGACACCTGAGACCAAGGCATAAGCATCTCTAAGGGTGAGTGAATAGGGTGGCTATAATATTACAAGTCACAATATGCTTTTCTCAACGCGTCAGTAGTTTTAGAACCTTCCGTATTGCCGAAAAACCACACCCAATTCACGACATTGTGCACTGTTTAGGGAGTTTCGCCATTTTATAAAATCATATCTAAAAGCAAATATCGGACGCCCTCGTATAATCCCACAATGCACTGCAGTAGATTATTGTCCAAACAACGAAGTCTAGGACAGGGGTTAGATGTTTTGCAGCCAGGGACCAGTGTATTAAAAAAAAAAAGAAATAAATTTAAAAATTCCACAAACTCCTTTATGATTGCAGCACAGATTTATTTCATGGACATATAATCCAATTACTTAAAATATGTGTACCATCATATTTATCTATTGGAGCCATTAAGAGTTTTATTTTATTTTATTTTTTATTCCTGAACTCTTCACCCACAGAAACCAAACCAGTTACACTGTATTAAAACGTAGATTCAAAACACTTTGCATCATTTTAACAACACTTTCTTAGTTTTATTAAAAACTAGGAACTCGACATGATTTATACTCGTTTTTAGATTATAGTTAGGTTCGTCAGTTAGGCTTATACCTATAGCTTAATAATTATAATATATAACTTATTATATACTAATATAATTACTGTAACAACTTTGACAGTGGTTGATTGCAATATTTAAAATGTGTTCGTGGTGGAGATCACAGACACCCCGGCTATGCTTTTACAGACCCCTGGGAGTACCCTTAACTAGGTAGACTAGGGAGTGCAGAACACCCACAATGCACTTTGCAGCTTGTAGGGAACAGGGCGCCATTTCAGTCACAGGACTTGGACTCACTAATGATTGACAGTTGCATGTTTCATAACAGGGAGAGATTTAGACCAATCACAGAGAACCCCGGCTATGCTTTTACAGACCCCTGGGAGTACCCTTAACTAGGTAGACCAGAACACCCACAATGCACTTTGCAGCTTGTAGGGAACAGGGCACCATTTCAGTCACAAGACTTGGACTCACTAATGATTGACAGTTGCATGTTTCATAACAGGGAGAGATTTAGACCAATCACAGAGAACCCCTAAACAAAAAAATCAACCAATTGAATCACAGTCAAATTAAAAACGCATAGTAACAGGTAGCTGATTGGATCTTAGGCAATGCCATTATTTATTTATTTGCACCAGTTGTTTGTTTGCTCCTTCTGTTCCTGATTAAAATTGTTACTTTCTTGCAGATCCTAAAAGAAAGTCCTTGCACTCAGATATTTAGATATTAGAAGTTGCACTAGTTTAGTTTTTTTTTGTGGCTGGTGCCCAAAGGTCATGCAATCGTTCGTGCTAAAGCAACAATACAGAATAGTGCCATGCATTGAGCTACTTACTCGTTTTGCAGAGTGTTGCTTTATTGCAGAGTGTTGCTTTATTGCAGAGTGTTCTTCAAGCGATCTGCACAGACGAAGGCGAGCTGTTCTCCTTTTATACACGCCTACCATTTTTTTTTTTTTTTTTGTGACGAGTCATGCTGATCTGGCTTTCGTGCCGAATGCATAGTGTAGATGACTCAAAGAACCGGTTTTCTTATCAATTGGCTAATGCTGCCAGATTGGGAGGATTTACCTAATGTTATTATCACTGGGATGAAACTAAACCACTGAGTGTGCTGTATAAAAATATGTAGAAGCTGCACTTTGGTCTGGTTTTCAGTGAACTCGGTGACTCACGGACGAATCGGTTCTTTCGTGCACGGTTTCGCAAAGTAAGTCGGGGGAATCGACACGTAAGCGTGAGCGAATCAAACCTTTTGATTTTTTTTTTATTGTGCGTTATTTATTTATTTATTTTTGGACACAGTGGCCGTTTGAAATCGGTAATGTTTGGCTATTGTTCAGGTCGAAATTGTAGCCTGCGCACATATGCACGTATGGCCCTCTAGATGACTCTAATGAGTCAAAGCTCGCGCAGTTCACTCAAACAGGTTCGTTCAAAATGATTGACTCAGCAAAGTGAGTCGTAGTAGCCGTTACTATCTTAAAGCGTTTTATTGTAAATTGCATGCGTTACATTTTGTGTTGAGTCATAAATAATAAATTTATTAATCATTAATAAATGATTTGGCAAATCTGGCTTTCGTGCCAGATGTGTAGTTAATAAATGATTTGGCAAATCTGGCTTTCGTGCCAGATGTGTAGTTAATAAATGATTTGGCAAATCTGGTTGTGGAGATGAAGAGGCCAGTGTTGCCAGATTGAGCGAATTTCACCACACCTGTATATAGTTAGCACAAAATGCAGCTTGGTCTGTTTTATTGTTAACTTTTTTTTAACCAATTGATTCTTTCTGAAAATCAATCCTTCAAGTTAGTTGGAGGAATTGAATTTTAAGCACAAAAGTGTCTTTAAAAAAAAATTATTATAATTATTTTTAATATGTTGTCATGCTTGACTGTCAGTTAGGTTATATGGTAGGCCTAGGTTTTATTTAAACTGGATTGTACATTTTTAAAGATAATGTGAAATTGCAAATTCTAACACACTTTTCTTTCGTAACGGGACGTATTGTCCGAGTGAAACTGGATATTTAGCAGTTAAATAATGGTTAGACTTTGGTTTAACCATCGGAATTTAACTGGGTTGTTAAAAAAATAACCCCTGCCGGCATTCCCATGCTAGTTAGTTCTCTGGCCTACCACCAAACTACGTTGCTGTACTGCAAGAGTGTGTTTGCCAAATGAAGAGCTTCCTGTTCACGCCTCCTCTTCGCCGACATCACAATATAATTTATTTCTCCTGCATGCATGTGCATGGTGACATCGTCAAAAATCACTTTGACCCAAAAGTTGGGCAAAAGTCATCATTTTCATGAAGGATTACAGAAAGACAAGAATTGAAGTGACCGATGCTGATGAATCGTGGACAATATGACCATGACATATGAACTAGCTCTTATGAATTCAGGTTGTATTTAAATGTGGTCTTAGCCAGGCTACTACACGAATGGAGGTTCTTTCTTGGCAATAAAACATTCCGACACAGTGACAGTTTGAAACCACGCAATGTTTGGGTTTTGTACAGGTTAAAATTGTAGCCTGCACAATATTTTTTAGATATAGGTGAATCTAACAATATCAAAACTTGCATAGTTCCGCGCACTTAAACAGGAGAAGAATCAAATCGGTAAAATGAGCCATACGGTAAATTGTATTATAGTGAATTTTAGTGTATTGGGAAGGTTTTAGACTGTCCTTGGGCTAAAAGTAGACAGTTATTACAATCTGGCAACCCTGTGAAAGGCACAACTGTGGCCGAAAGGTCTACATAAATAAATCACGACAGACATATTTATGTCTGACAAACTGATTTGAATAAACCACGCTGTCAATTTGCATTCATTAAAAATACAATTTGAGTTAAGATTGTCATCGTCATGGATGTGTGTGTGTGTGTTCTTTCCCTCCAACATTATGACAAGCTTACAAGTGTAATTAGTGTATAGTCTATTACTGTACACACGAACAATTCATTTTAATGTTTTACAGCGCAATAATAAAACAAGACTATTTTCCCTTGTTTGATAAATGTCCATAAGATTGAACACTTTACATTGATATACTACACTGTAAATTTCCTGCAGCTTTTTTCCAGCTGCAGTTTCCAGCTGTTCTACTCGACCACTTCACATTTTACATGACTTAAAACATGTACGCTAATAGGAAATGTGCATGTTAACATGTAGACCACACACAGACCAATCAGCCTGCAGTAGCATTATATTGATTTTGGAAGCAACAATAAGGTTATTATTACTCCTTACATGGTGCAAGTTTTTATAGCACAGTAAGTTTTATTATGTTCTGAACTGATCTTAAAGGAGAAGTTTACCAGTTAGTTAAAAAATTCTAAGCCCAAGGGGGAACTCAGCGGGGACTAAAAACATTAGTGGAGCTTGTCTCCAGTGTTTCAGCATTAAGATTTGTTTGGCTTGTACTAGGAGCCCCGATTTAGGTCTAATTAGAGATTTTTCATTCTCAGTGCTAGCCGTGCAGCAACATATAGTACCTAAAATGAAAACTTAGAAATGAGTGAGAGATAAAAGCATGACGCATTATAGTACAATAAATGAAAATAATAACTTTTGTGGTAAAAAAAATATGCACTTATGATCTAATAAGGTCATTTTTGTCACATACCACAGTGCAACATGCCTCTGTATGAGAAATATCTGATCTACAGTCACATCTTCATAACATAAAACATATATTTGAGCATGGCTGTTTGAACACACAAGTTTCTATGTTATATTAGCATGTTTCCATAATGATTTGAAAATGTTCCATCTGTGTTTAAAATCTCATGTACAGATTTTAATGCGTGCTTTAGGTTGTTTTTCACTTGCTGGTGTGTTCCCTCTCTCTATGGAGCTTGTTATTCAGTGTCCTTTTCCCAACTGAGTATCATCTCTAAGCATGAGAGACCAGATTCTGTTGCTAGCCAAGTGCATGCACGTAAACAAGGCTTGGTGGATTCAAGATTTGTATGAGCAGCATTTCTCAAGCTGTAGAAATGGTCCCGTTTGCAGATCCAGATTTGTGTAATGACGCTGCATGGACTCTCTGTTCAGTAAGATACTTGTAGGAAACTTTCTATTGCAATTTGAGACAATTTTTTACTGTCGTTTCTTTTTACTTCAGACATAGAGATATGAGAGACAAATAAAAAACTAGCAGGGGTCAATTAGTGCTGTATGCAGCTAGTACCATGTGAACTGCCCCTCGATATCTTATATTCGTGGTTATCCATGTTGGCATTTTTGGGTGAAGAAGCACTTTAGGTTGCGCTGTACTGCATATTAACACTTATGACGTAGAGAAGGACATGAGATGTTGTGCATATCTTGCCACTGAAGTCTCTTGGTGGTAAGACTACTCTCCCCTCTCCTTCAGGTGTGTTTTGCATGGGCAAGGGTTGGCATAGCCACAGTGGTGTATAGTAACGAAGTAGAAATACTTCGTTACTGTACCTAAGTATACTCAAGTATAACTTATTCTTTCAATTCTTTTATTTAATTCTTTCAAATGTAACGTTTATTCCACTACATTTTCAGAAGCAAACGGATCATTTTACTCCGATAAAACTATCCAGACACTTACTGCATTATTAACTCTTTTCGGTCGGCCCATTCTAATCTCGAAAATAATTTCAGATGACTGTCGACCATTATTTTTTGGCTGTCCAATCACCAAAACGACTCTTCTGATCTGTGAGTCGACTCCCAACGTTCACCTAAAAGAGTCGATTTAGGGCTTTAGGCGCCACGACCTTTCAGTTTGTTTTTGATTCCCTGTCTAGTGATGTGATTGTTCCTGCCTGCGTGTCATTTGTCAGTAATTATTAGTAAGTGTATAAGAATCCTCCTGTTCCCGTCCAGTTTGTCTTTGAATGTTACATGTTTTCTGGCTCTGTTTGTTTGTAGAAATAAATGTTTGTTTTTAAACAGCTTGTGCTGGTGTCCTCCGTCCCACCGCTACACCGTGACAACGACATGGTTGACTAAACAACATGGGCTGACAAATTACAGTACTACCCAAGCTAACTAGTTGCACTAAAGCTTCATATCATCATTATTGATTTAAATCAATGAGTGAAGGAATGAGTAACGTACCCTGTTGGGCCCTTGAGCAAGGCCCTAGATTTCTTAATTGTATGTCGCTTTGGATAAAAGCATCTGCCAAATGAATAAATGTAAATGCAAAATGTAGATGTAAACCTTTTGAGGCATTAATTCAATCAAGCTCTGGCCATGAGGGTACAGGAAATGACAGCAGGGTCGTTTTGTATACAGTTGCGGTGTAGAGTGCACTTTGCTCTTTGTTTGTGAGATTCCCATAAAAATATTCATGGGTTGATTGTTGTCTCACAGTTGTAGGTGAGTTTCATTAAGTTCTGTTTTAGTCACCTTGAACTGTAGCTCCCATTAGAGCTTCATCAAGAATTATCCACGTAAATAAAGTGTGCAACAGGAAGTGGTTGTGCAGCAAACCTGATAAAACCATAGTATTTTACTAATAGCATTCTCAAAACAGACGTGTTAAAAACATGTAGTGTGTCACGTTACGGGGAACATATTTTGTGTTACTTCTAACACAACTAGTGTGTTGTTATATTTAATACAAGCAGTGTCAAAGATGAAGAACACTGTACGCCAAAACATCCAGACACAAGAACAGTTTCTTCCCACAGGCCATCGCTATGATGAACAGTTAACACCAGTCACATTGTGCCAGAAACAACCCCCGTGCAATAACTCTGTAACACCAAACATGCACAGTATTTATTCCAGCACTCTTTGCACCCTTGCACTCTTTGCACTCTTTAAACCCTTGCACTACTTCACCACTACCGTATCCTTGTTTTATATCATACAGGAACAGTTCTCGTACATATACTTTGTTTTTTGTTGTACACTGCTGCTTAAACCATACTTTATATATATTTATATTTCTCAACCACCTGTATGTACATAAGTTAAGTGTTTATGTTTACCTTTGTTCAGCTTTGTTGTCCTTGTCTCTTACTGTATGTGTAGTCTGTACTTTGTGAGCAATGACAAGCGGAGTCAAATTCCTTGTATGTGTTCACATACTTGGCCAATACAGCTGATTCTGATTCTGACAATACGACACAGAATGTGTTAAAAAGTGATAACACAAAATGTGTGTTGTTAATTAAAACAGTACCTGAGAGTGAATATGCTGTAAATTTCTATTAATTCATTTTTTCATTCACTCTTAGAAAAAAGCGTTCTTCAAGGGTTCTTTGGATAGTTAAAGGAACTCTCTGAAAGGAAAACACTCTGTTGTAGGGTTCCCCAAAACGGACAAACTAAAGAATTCTACATTTAACCTTTTTTCTAAGAGTTTATACACCTCTGAGTCTTGGACAAACCAACAATGGTCACTGCTTTTTGTGGACTCGGGGGGGACAAAACCGCTCTGGAGACAGTTCTTTCCATAAAATCATTTTATGTAGAAAAAGAGATTACAAATCTTACTATGTAATTCAGTATAGTCTCTGTTATTTCATATTACAATCATATTTATACAATGTTTTATAGTATTTCTCAAGAAGTTTAAGTTAAAATATTTTCATTTGTATAGTTACATAGAATGCATAGCTTAAATATCTAACAAACTACATATAGAGGAGAAAACTGGTGGTGAAACCAACAGGAGAAAAATACAGAAAGGCTACCAGATTGTTTTGGGTTAGATATATATGCGAACATCAGTTTAACCTCGGTTTCTGGTACTAATTTTGCCCCAATCATATTGAGCAAATCTATGATCTAATATAATGACAGGCTGAACAGTGTAGCTACTGTATAGTCTATCATTGCATACAGACACTGTTCATTTTCACTTTTTACAAAATAAACTTTGAAATAATGTTTTCAGAATTGAATGGTATTATGCTAAAATATACTATACTGCAACTTGGTTGATTTATCAGTCTAAATTTATAATTGAGAACTTGATCTGCACAGACTCACAGAACAGTGTGTTATGTTTTTTTTTTTTTTAGCAGTGTGTGATACCTATAACTTTCTGCAGATGAATTTGTGTAATCCTTTTCATTACCACACTATTAATGCACTGACAAAAAGATACATCAATCCTGCATAGATCTGAATTAAAAGTCTTCAGGCGCTCTAATATTACACATTTATGCTTATGCCATATTCATGCATCACATTCAACTTCTAATTTCAAATTATTTTTTTCCATCTATGAACAGCATTTTAACTGTCACATGACACATGACAAAAAGATTGCGCAGATAATTCAAGAAATATCCCTGCCAGTACTTTTTTTTTTTTTTTTTTTCAAATAGGAGTATACGCTTGGTTTTAGATACACATACCTATCCCCACCCTACATGTAAAATAACTTTGGCTGTATGTAACAGTGACAAAACAATGCATGAGAAACAAAATACACTACACAAAGTTACAAATGAATGAATAAACTAGACAATTGAATAGGGGGACCAAATACTAATTCATTATCCAGTCTATCAAAGACACACAAATTGTATTTATTAATTCTAACAAATTTGAATGAAATCAGGTTTCACATTAAGATTATCCAATGTATCTACAGCACAAACCTGTAAATGACACGTCTAGGCCTAAATGCAAAGAGGCTGGTCTGATGGAAGCAGTGGCCTTGCTCTAGATAGATGCTACATGTTTTTTGTTTTTTTAATTATCAGAGCACCTCTTCTACTACATGACTGACTTTCTTGCAACTCCTTGTGTATTAGCCACAGAGACTCTGTGTGTGCTGTGTATTTTTCCATAAAAGGGATTACAGTTTAACAGGATTTGAAAATAGCACTTTCATCATATGTAAAACCAAACCAAAAGTCAGAGTTATAAAATGACAGACTAGTGCAAAAGTTTGCATCCCCCATGATTTTTGAATGGCAAAAAGGAAAATGGACCTCTATTTTACAATTTAGCAACAAAATAAATAAATAAATAGAATTCCATAATGTTAAATACGAAATCTGGGTGTATCCTACAACAAGACAACAAGTTGTTAGAGAATATTTACATCTCATTCAGAAAGGGAATGCAAACTTTTAAACTGAACTTGTTTTTTTGTTTTTTTTTACTATTAGTATCTTAGCATAGACTATTTGACCATTTTTGTTACCTGTGATAATGAAGGAATATCTGTAAAACCTAATTAATGTTATGTCTTGTTGCTATGAATTAAATTTCTTTGTCCTCTTCATTTGTCCTAAGGGTATACAAACTTTTGCACTCAACTGTATTTTATTTATGGGACATTTTTCCCAAGTCAGAATCTCCTCACTGCTCATATTTGTTTTTTCATTTATTATTTCAATCATTGGTGATTGATCAGTACATTGTCACCTCACATGGCTCTATAGACTACACCAATGGTTCTCAACCTGGTCCTGTTGTGCTCCTTCCCAGCACATTTGAATGTTTTTCCTGCTCCAACACACCCACGTTGACTCAGGAAGGGCCTTTTAGTTAGCTGATTAGTTGGATCCGGTGTGTAGGAGCAGGGAAAACAACACAATGTGCAGGACAGAGGGACTCCAGGACCAGGGTTGGGAGCCAGTGGACTACACGGACGGCAAGTACGCTAAATTAGAAGAAGAAGCAGACTGTTGTGAGATTAATCATGCAGACTTTAATCTGTGTTTTTGGTCTGTTGGCTCTCCTTGATTAACATGAGAAAATGGATGCCTAGGTTATATAGATGAAGGAAGTCAATTAAATAAATTATTAAATAAATCATTAAATAAATCATAAATTAATATATGAAACCATAATTACCACAAGGTACCATCATAAATCCATAGTGTTTCATAGAAAAAAAACATATAATAAAAATATAATACAATATAGTGAATTTTTGTAAAAGCTTACAATGCCAGTTCTGCCACAGCCAATTTCTGCCAGAAATGTTAGATAAGCTTCTCAGAGGACAATCTATCAATAAAATGTCAATTTACTGTTTGAGACCATGTTTCATAGAGGATGGAGAGTGACTAATTATATATCTATAATTAAATCCACCAATAAATCCATAAATAAAAACATCAGGGCTTTATAGAATAATTAATACAATTATTGAAGGATATATTGATGGGTTTAATGATAGATATATTTTTCTCATTTGTTCTCTATATACGTCTTGAAGCTAAAACTAAATCCAGACAAGAGTGTGCGCATGTGGGAGAAAAGTTCAGCAGTATCATGCTGAATCTTCACACGGATCCAGCTTGTTGGGACAGGTGAAAAAGTGACAACAAAAGCATTCCATTGGCAACAGACTGCAACTGAGCTACCGTTGTTGTGGTTAAAGTTGAGTTGTCAGTTACATACTATGGATGGAGTTAAAATTTAGCTGTGAGTCGATTTGCAGAGTTTAGGCTGTTAAAAAGCCCCTCACTGTCCCAGAATCAGTTTATGGTGTGTTGAGTTTTTCACTGAGTTTTTGGATGAGCGCAGAGAGCTCCTCCGTGGCCTGGGATTTGTCCTCCAACAGCTCGTAGCGCAGACTAGAGATGTCCTGCTTAATCTCCTTCAACTCGCCTATGTTGAACAAAACACATAAAACAAACACATGCCCATGCCATCACAGAACCGTTGACGCACACAGTCATACACACCCATGTGAATACACGTACACATAGACAAAGGCACAGAAAGGGAGAGAAATGCAAAGTCACTCACAGTGTAAGAGCATTCTTTAACCCCTTAAAGTCCATATTATTCAATAACAACTATGAATTATGTAACTGCAATAACTAATAGTAAATGTATGTAGTTACGAGAGTGAGGAATGTATGTCTGCATCCGCCAACTGGGAGTTTAAGGGGTTAAATATTCACTAAATAATTAAAGCAAATCCCAGTTCTGCTGAAGCTGTGAAAATTACAAAATCCCTCTTGTTCCACTAAACCCCAGTGCTTTTGTGTGGTCTGAGAAAGAATCTGAAGCACCCTTTACCTTCATTGACTTCATCGTTCTCTTTGTCCACTTGTGCTTTTAAGACGTAGCGCTTTATGAGCCGCTTCATAATTTGCTGTTGGAAGATGAACCAAGGTTAATCATAAAGAGATAAGATTATCTGATGATTATGTAAACCTGTTGAAACACGTTTGAGAAAAGAAAGAGAAGAGAGAAAAGAAGAGTAGAGTAAGGAGTGGCTAGGAGATAATAATGATATATTATAGTTGGTATATAGTGTAAATATAAAAATATTATGTAACACCTTTCATAGATTTAAAAGACAGCTCAATTAACTTTACAGCAGGTGTCCTCTTTTTTTTCCTTTGCAGCCAGGAACCCGTTCAAGTGTAAAAAACAAAACAAAACCTGAAACCCCTTACAATTGCAGCACAGATTTATTTTATGAGCCTAATCCAACTATTCAACTGTTAGGCAAATCAGGCAAATGTGTACCACCATGCAGTCAACTCCAGAATGATTGGCACTCTGCTTGAAAAAAATTAATATATAAAATAACACACACACAAACACACATATATATATATATATGCAACAAGTGATATTTTGAGCTTAAACATATCGGAACACTGTATAGTTTTATTTTACAATAATATATTTTCAAACCTAAAAAAGTTTTCTTAAATATCTGGTGAAGCCCCCCTTGAGAGAATAACAGCACTGATCCTTTTCCTGTAATGTCTAACAAGGTTGGAGACACTTCTTGGATCTTGGTTTAAAAAATATCCATGACGTGACTTGTGCAGCTCAACAACCCTCGGTCTCTTTTGTGTTAAAAGTTGTTTAGGTTTCCCCATGGTAATGGATGACAAAGGATGAAAGGAATCAGCAGCAATAATAAAAAAAAATAGAACAATTAAAAAAAAAAAGTTTTTAAATAAATATTTTTGTTAGAGGAAGAGTAAATATTTTCTCTAATTGTTTGAGTGGAAATTTTTTAATTATTGTGTGTAATGTTTATTTTATACAATCATTTATTTGCCCATTCCTTTGAAGGGTGCTGATACATCTGGAGTTGACTGTATTAATTTATTGGAGTCATTAGAGCTTTTTTGTATCATCTTAACAATAGTAAAATTGCAGTTAGAGTCAAGTTCACATTATTTATACTTGTTACTGAGCTTTCGATTAAACCCATTCAATTTAAGTGACCAGTCAATTAGGTTTATAACTATAAGAGTTAAATAATAACTATAACCACTTTGATTAAAAAATAAAATAAAATGGCATACCCCTGGGCTATACATCACAAAACCCAACTTGACTGTATGTGAAATAACAAAACATGATAAACAGTAAAAATTACAATAATTAAAAAAGGATCAAATTAAATAAATAGGTATAACATGAAAAGACATGGCTTAGGCAAAATGTACAAATATAAGCAAAATACAAAAAACAAAGTCAATCAAAGATCAATACCAAAACTAATGGGCGTTATAAATAATCTTTTGAAAAATAAATTTATATTACAAATGATTAACTAGTACAATTAAACACCAAAGTAAAAAGGTGCGTTTGAACTGTACTTTTTTAAATGGGTAACAAAGGAGGGCCTGGTGAATATTAAGGGCTAGTGAGAAGATGAGAAAAGGAGTGAGTGGAAGGGAGGAGGATGCAGGGAAGATGAGGTGCTTATTGAGCGTGTGTCTTGCCTGGTAGCGTGTGGGCTGGTTGAGGATGCTGTTGAAGCTGTGCGACTCAGTCATGCGCATGTTGGACTGCGTGAACAGGTTCAGCTGCAAGCAGTGAAACACAGTCTATCAGGAACAGGCGAATACCGGTCGGCAGTTAGTCATGACACGAGTTGTTTTACAACAAACCAATGCAGATTAAATGAACATGCACACACATAGCTACACATTGCTGCATGTAGGCTGACAAATACATATGAATGCATGTCATTTGTAAACAGTGAGTACAGAGCAGAAATAGGCCACAAGGTCTGCAATCTTTTGTACAGTACATTTAATGCATATACATAGATTTGAGTATTTTTCATGAAATGTTAGTGAATGTTTAGAGAAAATGCTCAATGTTATACACACGTGTTGGATTATGTTTTCAAATAAATCCTACTGTACAGGAAAATCACTGTCTACCAATGGTATAGAAAGTTTTGGACCACTAGATGGCACCCTAGACTGCTGAAATGTGTTGTGGCTTTAAATGGAGTTATGACAACTGAATTTTGAGAGAAAGACCACGCCTAAAGCTCCACCTTCCTCCTAGCTAACTCCCTATTGATTCCCATCTCTCCCTTTCACGCCTTGTGACAGAGTTTTCACACCCACCACCTCCCCGTCTCCTCCCTACTATTTAATGACTCCTACCCAAGACTCTATTTGGGGGGCCTGGCTGTCTAGCGCAAAGCAGAAGCTGCTGAGAATTCGAGCCCAAGTTCTCAGAGTTCTTCCACCTATTAAAGTTCCACAATTACACAGTTTGAACCCTCACCTTCTTGTCTAAACGAATTCTAGCAACAATGTCCAAATCCGTGTTAAACTCCTTTGATATAAGATGTGTAAATTAGAATCACATGGCCGTTTATACATGATACATTGTTGGATTTCTGTAATAATCATATAATTTAAAAGATACCAAAAACTGTGATTCACAATATTGCCATACAATGGATCTGGCCAGTTTCTTCATTTCAGGTTTCTGTTTTTTTTATTTTTTACATGGATTTAGTTATGGCACATTTAAAGTCTTTCTCCTCATAAAGCCTTTGGCTGATTGGCCAAACGCAATGCGGCGGACGCACTCATTTGCATACAGTTGGGCTTTGCTGAACTTTGCCTGCTGCACAGCGAGCCAGATTTCACCACAAGTGGACGTACACCCTAAAAGGCAACTCATGAAGCAGACATGGGTAGGGTCAGTTGGGGGAAGGGCAAGGCTTGTCAATGTTTTGCAATTGCAATTCACCTTGCAGGCAGCAAAAGGCCCTAAAAATGGTTCAAAAACTACGCCTTTAAAACCAGTGACTGACAATACCGACACAAGCAGTATCTTTAACCTACTAGAAGTCCTACTAAAGTCCTACTAAAAAAAGAAAATCACTAACTAGCCCTAAGTAATTGAATGAACTTGAATGAAATAAGAATTAGACAAAAAGTGACACGAGAAACCCGTTACTCAATCCTCTTTGATGGCAACACTTCAAATTTGTCAGCTTTTCAATTACATCAGCTCAGAGGAAGAGATCCAGCTGGTCAGAATAAATTAGACGCTCAAGGGAAATGCGTTGAATCTTGCCACCCATGCATCAGTGTAATGCAGTTAAATTTTTTGTTCTGCCTACATCTCTTTGAGGGTTTTATGAAAGGATAAATGGTATATGCCACAATAATGAACAATGATTGTCCCTGTTCACCACATAAAGCATTTCGATGGCACTGTTTCCTACTGCGGGGTAAAGGAGAACAAAACTATGCGTCTTGTCTTAAACGAACGCTAACAACAAATTGTCCTTGAGGGAAAGCCCTGATAAATTTGATGTAGGTTCAAGGGCCAATTTAGATATACTGGAGAGATATTGTCACGGCCAACCTCGACTCCATGAGCACTACCACCTCGCACCACCAGAGGTCCCTATCCCCCGAGTTCTAGCACTTCCAGGCCACCTGTCGCAGCGGGTGGGTTCCCCTCCGCGCCTCCACCCTTGCGCTTACTACTCCCACAAGTTGACTCCCACAAAACAGAACTACGACGTGGGAAACCGGGAGTTACTGGAGATCAAACTCGCGTTTGAGGAATGGAGACACTGGTTGGAGGGGGCTAAACACCCCTTCCTAGTTCTGACGGACTATCGTAACCTGGAGTATGTCAAGGCGGCCAAAAGGCTAAACCCGCGGCAGGCGCGATGGGCAATGTTCTTCACCCATTTTGATTTCACCCTGACCTACAGGCCGGGGACCAAGAACGTCAAGGCCGATGCTCTGTCGCGGCGCTAAGAAGGAGAGGCTGCACCTCTAGCCCCCGAACCCATCCTCGG
Organism: Olivaichthys viedmensis; assembly: GCA_028565825.1. Taxonomy (NCBI): domain Eukaryota; kingdom Metazoa; phylum Chordata; class Actinopteri; order Siluriformes; family Diplomystidae; genus Olivaichthys; species Olivaichthys viedmensis. The sequence continues at coordinate 1,702,426 of JAOUQW010000010.1, read as the reverse complement.
CCAGGTTCGCATCGTGGCTCCCATTCAATGGGACATCATGGAAGAGATCCGTCGGGCCAACACCACAGAACCTGAACCACCTGGCTGTCCAGCTGGGAAGGTGTATGTCCCTGCTCCCCTCCGTCAGCGGGTCATCCAGTGGGTCCACACCTCCCAGGTATCTGGTCACCCCGAGATATTGGACACACTTCCACGCTGGTGAGCAATGCCTTTTGGTGGCCTTCGATGCACCGTGACATCCGGGATTACGTCGCCGCCTGCTCCACGTGCACCCACACTAAAGCCGAGAGGCAGCGACCCACGGGGATTCTGGAACCCCTGCCAATTCCCCAACGGCCATGGTCCCACATAGCCTTGGATTATATCACAGACCTCCCATCCTCTGGGGGTCATACCGCAATCCTGGTAGCTTCTCCAAGGCATGCCAGCTCATACCGCTACCAAAACTCCCCTCCGCGTTCGAGACTGCGGAGTTGATCTTCGAACAGGTGTTCCCGGAGGATATTGCCACGGATAGGGGCCCCCAGTTCACTTCCTAGGTCTGGCGAGCCTTTTGTGGGATGTTGAACATCAATGTCAGTCTAACCTCAGGATACCATCCTCAGGCCAGCGGACAGGTGGAACGGCTTAATCAGGAGATCGGTCGCTTCCTTAGGTCCTATTGTCACAACTCACAAGAGGACTGGAGCCGGTTTCTCTCGTGGGCTGAGTATGCCCAAAACTCGCTCAACTCAGCCTCCACCGGGCTCACGCCGTTCCAGTGCGTTCTGGGGTTCCAGCCTTCTCTGTTTCCCTGGTCTGGCGAACCATCCGCAGTGCCGGCGGTCAACAATTTGATGCAGCAGAGCGAGCAGACCTGGGCGGCCACGCATGTACGCCTACAGCAAGCCATCCGCCACCAACGGGTACAAGCGGATCGCCATTGTCGTCCTGCTCCACACTACTGCCCGGGACAGAGAGTGTGGCTTTCCACTCGGAACCTGAGAATCCTGCTACCATCGCGAAAGTTAAGTCCCAGGTTCATTGGTCCATTTCCCATCATCAGACAGATCACCCCCGTCACATACAAGCTGCAATTACCAGCCACATACCACATACACCCCACTTTTCATGTCTCGCTTCTCAAACCCTGTTCTTCTCACCCACAGGTCGGGAGTGCCATGAATGAACCCCCTCTGCCACTCGAGATCGAGGGTTGACCAGCCTACACCGTCCAGACACTCTTGGATTTCCGGCGTCGGGGGTCGTGTGCTGCAGTACCTGGTGGACTGGGAAGGGTATGGTCCAGAAGAGCGCTCATGGGTCCCTGCAGCCGACATCCTGGACCCCGCACTCATGCAGGACTTCCACAGGACCCATCCGATCGCCCCGCTCCCAGTCCCCGGCGTCAGGGTACGAGGTCGTCCGGAGCTGACCCTAGAGGGGGGGGTTCTGTCACGGCCAACCCCATGAGCACTACCACCCCGCACCACCAGAGGTCCCGATCCCCCGAGTTCTAGCACTTCCGGGTCACCGGTTCACACACCTGTTTTCATTTCAAAGCAATCACACACACTTACCAGAACACTTTGCAAAGTTTTGCCATCATTATTATGAGTGACATTTCTGAGCATTCTTCGGTCTGGTTTTCCGGTTCTCAACTCTGCCCGACATTTGGATTACGTTATTTGGATTACCCTTTGGACACTTCCGCTTTGGCTAACGCTATGCTGTTATTTGGATATATACGCCTGGTTTTTGACAACGAACTCAAACTCCCCTTGATAAATGACATCTGCATTTGGATCCAACCGTTTGTGTCCTGGTGTTTCGTGACAGATATAGTGCTACACAGTCAGTTTGAGAATTACACAACCTTGCTGGCCGGTAAAAATCCTGATTTTCATCACAGCCAAAAAGAGCAAATGTGAGAGGGATAGAAGGGAAAAGAGATGAAAGACAAGGCAGAAAAGGGTACATGTATTATTCAAACACACACACACACATATTCTCCCATATATGCAGACACAAATGCCTACTCTGGACTTGGAGTTGTCCATGCCGAGCTCTACGTCTTTGGTGAGGTGGCGTTGGCGGCAGCGCAGCAGGCCGATGAATTTGCTGACACAGTGGACGAAGGACTTGGGGCTGGGCACAATGCTGAAGGGAGGCGGCAGGGTTTTACCATTATCGAAATACGACAGCCAGAGTTTGGACCTGGCAAACTTCCACTCCACATCTGAATCATCCTGCAAATCAGAAGCTGTTAAAACCAGTACCAGATTACGGCACAGCATGTGAATCTGATTTAGATATTAGAAACTCTTAATATTACAAATGTACAGGGTTCACAGGAATTAGACTTGGAAAATCATCGCAAGAATATTACACATGCATAAATTACCAATTTCCAAAGTTTGGAATCATGTATCGTCATATTTTATGAACAGTCATTATTCTATTCACTAAACTCTTCTACAATGTAGTAGATCTAATATATCTAAGATAAACCACACACCAAAAGGTATTTTTAGAGGTTTTGTTTGGTATTTAAAGCATTTTGGGAGAACATTATTTATTAGTCATTTAAAAAGTGAAATGATAAAAATTTTATGATAAAGGAGAAATGACTATACATAGATAATTCCAGTATATGATTTGATCACCGCTTTCCAAAAACACAGCCATTCTGGATATTAATGTTTATATTAACATCACTCTTGATGCTCTAAAACTTTCATAGTCATTTTTGAGTCATCATTCTGGACACATAATGTTTTACAACTGATTTGAAACCCAAAGTGCATAACACTAGAATCATATTACAATCATTTTTATAGATGTATCTAAAAGAAAATGCAGTTTATATTACTGAAAACATTGATTCCAAACCTTTGAGCAGCGATTCCAAAATTTTGAATGCTAGTGTACAACTACAACCCATACACTTTTACTCTATATTCCATTAGTCCTGTTTGGAATCATCAGCTTCATCTCTTAAAACAGTGTTTCTCAATCGTGGTGCACCCTTGTTCTGTACATTTTTGCACGTTCCCTACTTCCAACACAGCTAATTCAACTCATTAGCTAATTAAGTCAAGTCAAGTCAAGTGTGCTTTTATTGTCATTCCTCCATATAGCATGTATACATTGGAATGAAATGTGTTTTTTTCAGGACCATGGTGCAACACACAACAATACAGCAGCACGGCATACAGGACTACATAAAGTGCAAATACACGACAGTGAGGACAAGTGCAAATATACACTATACAATAAATACACAGGACCATAATACACAGGACAATAAATACACAGGACCGTAATACACAGGACAATAAATACACAGGACCGTGCACGCTGACGAGATGGGACAACAGAACAATACTGGATGGAGTGTATTGCCATATTAGCATACGATTAGATACCAGTGCAAACAATTGTCTGTAAACCATAAATTTGACTGGAGAAAGTGTCCCAATAGCAGCATGATAGCATTATCTCTGAGGGCATAATACTGTTCACGAGAAAAAGCTCTAACAAGCTTCAACTGGGTGTATTAGAGCAGAAAAATGCTAAACTACTCAGGGCAAGGATACTCCAGGACCAAGATTGACAAACACTGCTTCAAAATGTTAAACTACTCAGGGCAAGGATACTCCAGGACCAAGATTGACAAACACTGCTTCAAAATGTTTATGTATCCTGTAACGCCAATTCTCTCCCAATTTAGTTATTGCCAATTCCCACAACATTATCTATGTCTCCCCAATCACAGGACAGCTACCAATCTGGGAGGGCAAAGGCTAACATATGCTTCTTCCAAGACATAACTGCTGCATTTTTTCCCCAAAAAACTGCTGCTCACACAATATCAGACACTTAGATAAAAGGATACATTTGGCACCATAAGGTGTTCTTTAGTTCATCCATCTGGGGGGACTCTTAAAGGTTCTGTGTATAAGCCTACAACAGAGGGTTTCCCTTTGAGAAACATTTTTCTAAGAGTGTAGAAACACTGCACGTGCTTGTAGAGCGCTAACTGTTTATGTGAACAGACAGGCGCCTGTGATTGGTTAGCATCACTCTGATCAAAATAAATTATTTGAGCACACTTCAGGAGGGTTGTAAAAAGAGTAGTAAAATGCTAGTGGGCTTATTCATTAATTAGAGGGAATCATTAAGTCATGGCGAACTTCACACTAACTCATGGCTACAGTGCATGGGGAAACTATGCTATAGTTTTCTCTGCCCTAATTTAAATAATGCACTCACTGATGAATATGAAGTTTCCTGTGTTTGCCCTCTGGGCCTGAAATGTGTGTGTCATCAAATAACCAAAGGCTCATTAATCTCTGACAGATTACAGTAGTGTAAACATCCAATACCATTAACAGCTCTTTCTATCCCTTTCCTCTACCCTTTTCTCTTCCCTGTCTTTTTTATGTCTGATTCTATTTTTAGCATTAATACACTCAACAGTTTCAATCTACATACAGTATGTGTAATATTTCAGCATTATTTAATGACTTGGGGACCACTATGCAACCTCTACTTCACACTTTCATTATTAATGGGGATTATGGCTTATGGAAGTGAATCATCCCACAAATCTCTCTGGATTAACAATAGTTCCAAATAAGAGTTATTACTGGAAGCATTTATTAAATGACCTCCAAACTCTTGTGTCAATCAACTGACAAAACTATTAAAAGCATGGATTGAATCATTTTTAATTCACAGGATTTCCTTCAACTGCTGTCAACTTGTTGCTTCATTTTGAGAACTTTTGTAACACGTTGCTCTTTTATTGCATAAGATTTTCGCAACCATACGGTATTATCAAAGCACTCACTGCACTGAATTCCTTCCTCTTTATCAGCATTTCATGTCTCTCATCTAGTTAGCTCTTTTTCTTTTTCTGGAAAAAGTCAGAGGTCCTGAGCAGGTTTAGATGGTTCTGTGCTAATGCCTCCTCAGCACAGCCTCCTTACAGTGATATATTAATATACCTTGTGACACACTGTGTATCACATTCAGAAAATGAAGATTCTTTTAAACTGATATAATTATTATTATTATTTTAATTGTCCTATTTGACCATTTTTGTTACTTGTGATAACAAAGGATCATCTGTGAAAACCTGTCTTGTTGCTATTAATTAATTTGTCTTAAACGTTTCCTAAGGGTATACAAACTTTTGCACTCAACAGTATGTAATCGTGACAGTGTGCAATGACAAGTTATCAGATTTCTCTGACTCACCTCTATCTCCTGGTAGGAGCTGTTGATCATAGCGATGAGCATGTTGAGCAGAACCACCACCATAGTAACGTTATATATCCCGTACAGAATATAGCCGATGTTCTCTATGAACTTGTGGTCATACTTTAAGACCACGGAGGAGACTTCGGACAGGCCAAATATGGACCAAAAGAGTGTCTTAAAACTCTCCTCCACTCTGCAGAGACGTGAAACAGACAAACAGGTAGATCACTTAGTATCCAGTTGCTCTAAAAATCACATCTGGTTCGAAGAACTAATCCAATATGCTTATGGAATTGTGTTTTCACTTGGCTACACTCATTCAATAAAACAAATGTGACAACATTGCGTGGCAAAATTGATTCTGACTTTAATAGAAGCAGTTCTGTTTGTAAGTTACTGATGTTGATATATTAATTCCAGGAACTGAAAGCCTTTTTGTGTGACACAGATATAGGAATGAATAACTAGTGTCTTCCAGAGAGGGAAATGACTAAGAAGTAAATTAGCTTGGTGTCCTTGGGCTCTGCTGATGAAATTACTAGACCTGAGGAAATTGCACACAAACACGCTCGCTCACACAAGCATAGGCCTGCTACAGAAAGTGATTAATTCCTTCCTGCTCTCTTTCACAAGACCGTGTCCCTGCCGAAGATGAGCTACAGCATGAAATGAGTTCTTTGGTCGGGCAACCTGACACTTTGTGCTGACTTTCTCCATCTGAAATTGGTGAGAAAGGAGATCCTAAAGTTCAGTTTGTACATCCTATGCTGTGCCTAAGCAAACTGGACTGGAGCTACTTAATTGCGTTTGCATGTTTCACAATTTCCTGGCTTCATCCTGTGGCTTGCTCACACTCAGTTTTATTCAGTGTATGAGAAAATGATTGATTGATTGTAACTCACGTGGTGAAGGCAGGGTTAACCTTGGCTCCCAGATAGTAAGAGTAGAGGATGAACATGCCGAACATGAACGCGAGGAAGACCATGATGAAGAGCACCATGAACTTGAAGATGTCCTTAACAGTGCGTCCCAGGGAGATCTGCAGCGGGCCGAAGCTCTCGTTGGCCGGGAGGATGTAGGCGATGCGAGAGAAACTCAGGACAACAGCGATGGCGTACAGGCCCTCTGAGATTAGCTGAGGGTCTGAGGGCAGCCACTTATCCCTCGCTGGGATAAGTGTACACAATATTGGTATAATTGTCAATTCCTATACTCATCATGGTTTGTACATTAGATTGATTACATATGCTGATGCCAATTTTAGGTCCAAGACTTACAAAATTTGTTGCAGAAACACTCTTATAACTAAACTTTTGCTCAGGTAAATATACTTATTCTACAAAATAGAATTCCAAAAAAAATTAAATGTGGTTGTATTCTGCAACAAGACAACAATCCAAAACACAAGGCAAAATCAAGAGGAAAAAGTAATTTTGCCATGACCCTCTTGGTCTCGAGAACTGAACTGAAGAAGGCAGTGTATGCCATTGGCAAGGTTAAAACAGATATGTCAGGAAGAATGTGTGTGAAAAGGTAATGCAAACTTTTAAACTGATATAATAAAAAAAAAGTCTTCACTTTTTTTTCCTATCCTAACATACACTATTTTTGTTACTTATGATAATAAAAAAAAACATTTGTGAAACCTAACACACTAAATGTCTTAAATGTTTTGGTCTTTTTCCAGTTCATGCTACCTTTTGCACTTGACTGTATGCAAAGAATTTGCATGGATAAACCCCAACAACTCCAACAAACTTCATTTGTCTTCAACAAACTTCATTTGTTATAGTGCAGGGACCTTATTCAGCACTGAGCTTTAGGGTGAACTAATTAATGAATCATATAATTAATCATAATTATATTAATCATTACTTAGTCATAATGTGTGTCTTCTGTCCAGCCAACTTACTTTAATAAGTCAAGTCACTTCTAGGAATAGAGAAACCGATCACTTAATAAACTGCAGACAAGTATAGACAAAACCCTCTAGAAATGCAACTTTGTGGCCACTACAGAGCCGTTTTGAAGCAGAGGAGCGTGTAGCATCTCTCCGACTCACCGTACGTGAAGTACTTGATGTTAGGTGGCAGCGTGACCAGAGACAGGTCAGCGGCGTGGATTTTCTCGTCCACGTACTCCTGGGCTTTCATGGCCCGCAGGAAGGCGAAGAAACGGGCGGTGAATGCTGCAATGAAGATGGACAGCATGCCGAAATCAAGAACGTTCCACAGCTGCAGAATGTATTCCCTTGGCCCTTCCGTCCATAGCTCCTTACACTCCGACCACATCATGCCTGCAGGGCAGAGGAATAGCATGAGTCTCACAGTCTGGAACTCTGAGGATTGCTACACACACACTTCTGACCCGTTAAATAACGTCAAATGAAGAATGAAACTTCAGTTTTACTGTTTTAGTTAATCCATCTCCCTCTTATATTTTATACTCTATCGCTCTCAGGGGACTCAGTGGATAGAAAGCAATCAATAAAGTGCTTGAAGAGTATTTAAAGGTTATATCCTTCATGGAGATCTGAGTAAGTATTCATTCTGACACTAGTATCGATCGATGGATGCTTTCCTAAGCTCTTTTGCAAGAACATTGTAAATAAAGTTATTTGCTATATATATTTAATCATCCCAAAAACTGTGGTAAGGGGTCAGGTAAAGGTAGAATAGCTATGAATAACTATTCTAAGATGGGAGAGGCTGATAGAGAGACAGTAAAAATAAATTCTATATTAAACTATATTCTAAGTATTTAAGTAACATAAAGTATTGGAATCAGTAATAACACTATTGAGTTATATAGCTGACCTCAAATACTATTCATCATGCTTTCAATTTAATTGATTTTGTATTATTGCCAGTAATAATCCCCAATTTATGCTGGACACTTATCTTTTCCGCCGTCCTAGGCTACATTTAATTTGCTTTCGCAGGTTGATTTGTTTGTCCGTGGGTTAAGAGTTGGGAGTTTTGCATACATTAGATTAATTATATAAGACAAAGATAAGATAAGATGACACTTTATTGATCACAGGGGATCAAAATGACATTTAGGTGTTACAGCAGCATACAATACAAATAATACAAGACAACATAAATAAAATGAGAATAAAATAATTCAAATAAAGATATATAAGGTATAAATGTTTTGCAAGCCAAATAGGTAAGCTGGAGTTGTTGTTTTTTAATGCAAACAGTAACTGCATGGCCTATTACAGATGTATGTGACCTGTGGCTACAATTAAAATATAGTGCTTTAACAGGTGAAATGGTGTATAAGAGGAAGTAAGGTATTGTAACTATAGTAAATGCATATGAAATAAAAACAGTGAAGTAAAGTTGCTTTTACTGTATAAATGTGTTTGTTGTGCACTAGTGAATTGAAAATTTTATTCTCATAGGTATTCTATATTTACTACAATATCTGTTTTGGAAGGTCAGCTTTTGAGCTTTGGGGGCTGGCTCTTTGACCATTGGACTGGTTTTGGGTTAGTTTTGAAAGGCTGTTGAGTTGGTTTTTACACGCAGACCTGGCAACCCTGGTAGAAATCAAAACGCAAAAAGAGGCATTATTGGTTTTCATAAAAAGAGGACAGTGACTCAAATAGACCTCAAACACTGTGAGAAACAGTACTCCCAAAGGGCATTCACACATTTTGCATTTGTCCTGACTTACTATCTGACTGCTGAGCCATTAGTTTTCTAGATGGAGCTGGAGCTCACCTTCAAGGCCACTGCAACTGACATGTAATTGAAATAAACCAATTCACAAACCACTCAAGGTCAACCACAGCAGGACTGGAAATGGAATTAGTCAGGAGTGTGTTCAGCGTGGGTCACTCAACCTGATGACATCTGTAATGGATGATCATTTCCATGCGGTACTGAACCTGCCAGAGATCATGAATGCTCTACTTTGTCACGCTACAGTGAACACTGTAATACACTGGTGATGAATAGGGGTCATTTCTAAATGTATTCAAAATTCTGACCACTGACAACTTCAATTGTCTAGTAGCAGCAAGTCAGTGACCCTTCACTGCTTATACGAAGGTAAAGTGGTGGAACTGATGAAACCTGTCAGATGAGTGGCGAAACATCCAGTCCAGTCTCATTGACTACTACTAGGTATTAAAAATAACCGTAATCCTGTTTGACTAAAAACCGTCAGAGACACTCCAACTGCACACATATATAGGGCTTCTGCAGGAATAGGTATTTCTAGAAATACCCAGAACCAGTTCTAGGGTGGCCCAAAGAAGGCCAGTGCCACAATGTCTATAAGCGTGGACCCCCCTGGCGCTGCTAAATATAAAGTTACATTACCAAATCAATTTCTGCGACTTATAAATACAAGTAGAATGAAGCTGGAGCCGAGTAGGGGGTGGCAGAGTGGGTCGAATTTTACTGAAGCGTGGAGCAAGTTTTATTATGAATTTTTTTTTATGTATAGCCTGTGATGCAAACACAATCTCTTGTTGTTTTTGTTCAAAAGTTCCAATTAAAAAAATAATAATAATTGAAAATTGCTTATGGTATGTTCTACAATCTACAGTGGGTGGACGTTAGAACATGATTCTGTAAGGTTTGGAAAACATAGTTGTAATGTCTCCATTTGGAAAAATAATATTTTGAACAATACTTTGGTATTAAGTATGGTATTAGAGAACATATTTTACCATTTTTTTGTATTGTCTGTGGGGACAGACAAAAACCATGAAATACAACTGTATAAAACTAAATATTCATTAGAAATGAGAATTTATTGAACTTGAACTAAAGCTTGGGCTAATGTATTTACTTTTTTAAATATTGTGATAGAGTTTTAATAAAGAATACGACAAAAAATGCATTAAATAAAATTTCATAGTAATATGTTTGTTTTTTATATATTTATATTTATATACAACTGTCATGCGCACGCCGCCTTGTGCTAATCAGTGTTGATACCCTGTCTCGTCTGTCTAAATGATCCCACCTGTGTCTCGTTCATTTCGCTCATTAGTATGTGTATAAATAAATACCCGCTTATTCCCGTAGAAGGAGAAAAAAAGAAGCGGGAAGTGATGGAGGAAAAGGAAGCCGTGGAGGCAGACATCGTCGAGGCTTCAGGAA
>JAOUQW010000010.1:1669273-1680349 GCA_028565825.1 Olivaichthys viedmensis | reverse complement strand
GATATTGTAGCAGCACACCTAACCACACCTCCTGATAATTTATTCATTCTAACCCAACACCTTTTGGTCTAACGTCTGCATCGCTCGTCATGAAAACACCAAGAATATATAAAGCCGAGATCTTATGCCTTATTTATTCACTTGCACCATGAAAATAAAAATAGGGGCCGGTCTTCCAGATCTATTCCCATAGATGAAGCTGGATATACTGTATCCTCATCATACAGCCTTAGAAACACAACCCTAACATGCACCCTAACATGTTTTTGATTCATTATGGCCCAAACATGTTGCCTTCCATTTAAATCTCAATTATGTCAGAGATTGAAAAGAGGCTTGTCCATAACAGGAAATTCCCTCTTACAATCCATTCCTCCGAATCCCATTTTGAAATTGCACTTCATTGTGCAATTTATCCGCACAAGCTGTTAGCTTGATTAACCCCCTCCTTTAACCCTCATATTAATCACCTTGGAGAGGAGTGAGTTCCTCTGAGAGTGTCTGGGGGTTTTCTGTGTGTGTGTGTGTGTGTGTAAGACAGCTTCCAAAGCCAAGACCATATATTATTCATGCGTAACTGATATATAAGCATTAAGCTTTCAGAGACAGCAGCACAGGTGGAGAGTGCAATTAGTGGAATTAGCTGTTAAAGGGTGGCTATATATTAAATTGAGCATACGGTAAGGAAAACACATATACTACACATGTGGTGTACAGCAGAAAAAGCTGAGCTGAGCTACTTGCCTTCTTGACTTCATATTTAATGGCCAGTTTGACTCTGCTGAGGAGAGAGCGATGATGCTGGCCCTCCTCTAGTTCCACTGATATGTCTCCATTCAGAATGGCCTCCACCTCCTCTGTGTCCCTGCACAGGTCCAACACGCCCACCACAAAGTCCTTACACTGCATAGACAATTTCCTGTAGTCGTTCTGAGAGAGAGAGATGCAGAAAGAGAAAGAGAGAGAGAGTAGGCTTAATTAGGTAACAGGAAAAGTAAAAGTAAGTATTGGACCTTACCGCAGTATAGTTTTCCATTGTAAGAATGTAGTCAGGTCCTAAAAAGGACGTTTTTTGACATCATTTGAATGTTAAGTTAGGAAGGCCCTCAACATGTGCGAGCAGGAATATACCTCTGTCCCTAATATCGCAGAAGTCAGTCACTGCTCATAAAGTGAAACAGAGAAAAATGACTTCAAAGCCATGTTTTCCAGTTTAATCTGTCCAAACAGAAGCCTAACATGGCAAAAACAACAAATGCTCAATTTTGTCAAAACTGGCAGATACTAGCCCTGTCAAAATTATTAAAGTTTGGCTGATGGTTTACTTTTATAAAACATTTAAAACATTAACAATTGAATTGTGTTTTCTGTTGCTTATATGCCACGCTTATAATACAAGTATAATAGCAGTGTAATAATGCACTTACAACAGCCATTCCTCAACATTTAACATGTAAGTAAATTAAATTTCTGTCTGCCATTTAGACTGTAAAAATTTGCAAAGGGAAGACACGAGACAAATAATAACTTCAAGATATAAAACCTATTACTGAATTACATAGAGGTTACTGAACCATAAATAATGTACTATAGCAAAAACTGTGCAAAAGAATAATGTACTTTGGCAAAAACAGGCCATCCCTGTCATCTATAATAAGTTTAACGATAGTGGCTAAGTTACAACTCCATTAAATATTATTGTGTTACCCAACAAAACATAATTACAGATAGTTCATGGATCAAAGCCCTTGACCAAGAATAAATGAGTAAAATATGATGATATTTTATTATATTGATGATATCGATTAACTTACTGAGAATGAACCCTGTGCTTGCAGACGCGTTCTGCTCGGTCAACTGTATATTTTTGTATGGAAATATTTGATTGTGGAATCTAGAGGTTAATTACAAACAGCTTTTTTCAATAATTACAATTAGATGATTATGTAATAATTGTGACAAGCCTAGCAGATACTACCTTTGTCTTATGTTCTCTCTACTTGTCACTTCTTCAACTTGTAAGACTGTGTTATTCAGACTATATTCATAATTCATTGATTGACTGCTGCTTGACTAGTGACTCCTGAGTACTAGCACGGAAATGGAATTGGAAATGGAAACAAGGTTTTCAACTCTGAATAAGCTGCTTCAGCGTATTGGACCAGGGGGAGCAGATTCTTCCTGACAAAGTTAGTGTGAATTAGCAGAGGACAAAATACCTCCTCTGCCTCTTTTGATTTCCTCCAAAATGTGCTTTTCTCAAGGAACAAAACAACTGTGCTGACAAATTTAATTAAGGCCTACCCTAGAAAAATGAGTTAACAAGAGCAATTCTCATCTGAGAGGCTTTAAAATGAGTGCTAGTGTAGCGCACTTTTACCTCAAAGAAAAAAACAGACTTATTCAGTCCAGGGCTGCCATTTATACATTGAGAGAGTGAGATAACAATATCTGCAGGAGAATTCTAATTAAAAGTCTTATCCATTCCTGGGAATAAAACCTCATATTCATCAGCATAGAAAAGTGAAATTAAAGCTTGTGTAAAATGTAATACTTTATCGACATTTTTCTTTGTAAGAAAAAAATGGAAAGCTGGTAGAATTTGGCTTTACATTAAATTAAAAACACATCAGATTTTTTTCAGTCCCCGTGAAAAATATTTAAGTAGAGCACACCATTCATATTTCCAAAACAATTTTTAAAACATGAGAAAATTGTGATGTGGAGAGAACACTGAGGTAATCACAAAACTTCCTTCTACAAAGCAAAGTCTTGCACTTGCAAATTCATAATGATTTGCCTGACTCAATTGGTATCAATTGATTCATTGAGTTATAAAGGTTAAGGCTGAGGTGGGCTTAGGGTTTGTAGCTTTTCTTACTTAATGCATATGAAATCGAACGAAATCCAACCACATCACCTTAGCTTTTTCAAATTTGTAAAAACTCTGCCTCAGGTTGAACAAAGGGCAAAACAACATTTACATTCATCCACCATCCTCTACCATTTTTTTGAGTATCTGTCCCTTACCTTAATTTGAGTTTGTAAAGAAACCTCTTCTACTTTTATTGCAGACAGTTTATTGGAGGGCTGATCCAAGATCTTAAATTGTGCACCCCTTAATCTCATTGCAATTTTTAGATGTAAGATTAAACCATGAAAAAACATTCAATTATTTTGACATGAAAATTACCAAACAGTCTCTACAGAACTCCTTCCCTGTAAGCTTTTTATTTCTTTTAAAGTGCATTTGGTGGATGAAAGAATAATCACTCACTCCCCGCTCAAGGGGAAGAGCTTTATTTAGGAAAAGACAAGACATGGAGACGAAACAAAGGCTTATGTCATGGACACACTAAGTAGACTTACACCATGAAGATTGATGATCATTTTCATTCTTAAGTAAATCTCATTCTTATGTATGGATCTGATGGGAATAAGTGGAAAAGACTATTGTTTTATTAATTAGTAAAACGTTTTACAGCTATATTTGTTGTACAAATTTTTACAGCTATATTTGTTGACTTTTTACAGTGTAAGTCAATGTATATGTATGAAGCATTTTAAAATCAGGAAAATGCACAATTTGGCAAACACACTCTTACAGCACAACACCTAGCTTGGTGGTAAGCCAGAGAACTAAACTAGCATGGGGAAAGCCGGCGGGGGTTAATAAAGCCCACCGGACTTCTGCAGATGGTGGACACATATAACGTGCCGGCTCAACACAGGCCAGCACGGACAACAAAACTCACAATTCCCCCCTTTTCACCGAACACTCATTCCAACAGAACAGGGAATTCGTCTACACAAATAACAGACGGCCGCGGTGGCTCACGGATTTGCAATGTACACTGCGCAGGCGCCGTGACAGGCGCCGCTAAAATCAGGCCCTGGGGGGTCTACGTTGTTTATTGTATTGTGAAATATACAATGTTTTAAAGTAGCCTACACATCTGAAAGTCATAGCGACTCATTTTAAACATAAATTTGAGAGTTTCATAAGCTGTCTAACAACAGCAGTGACATCATCGGCCTCGAGCTGGAGGTTCTCAAAGGACAAAGCTGTCAGGAGGCGTGTCCATGTTAATCCAAGCTGAGGACCAGCCCTCATTCAAAAAGCGAGATCTAGTGTAGCCTGAATAAGCTGCCTAGATGGTGGTAGAAATGTGGTTTTCTTTTACAACACAAGCCTAATAGCATTACATTAACTTTCGGTTTGACAATAGCCCCTGGTGATACCCCTTAAGAGTTTTGGTATAATACTGGTTGTATGCAGGCAGAATTTCTTTTCTTCAGGCATTTCTAAAAATCATGATCAGACCACAGCAGAGCAGACACAGTAAACCGAGGCATATTCATATTCGAAGTCAAAGCAGGCAGGTGAAGGTCAATAACAGAAAATACCAAAAAGCACCAAGGACAATCATACTATACAACCAAATGACATTCAAATCAAAGGATTTGGGATTACAGGACAAGATATAGCTAAAACAAATTAGACACAGGTAAGAACAATAAGCAGGGGGTGTGATGAGGGCAGAGCTGAGGAAAACAGGAGGCAAACCAAAGATTATATGACAAAATGCTCTGAATTCTTCGTAGTACTGGGTTGATGAATTGACTCTAATGATTCAATAATGGCATATAATGGCACTTCCACAATAAGTGTTTCTATCAATAAAGTTCTGCTCAGGTCATTTCTGCTGATAGGATGCCAGACTAATCTCCCAGCATGCACTGCTGTTGAGCGTCTGTGCCAAGATCATGATGATCTGAACTATATTGCTCTCAGCAAGAATCATATCACCTCTCCTGATGATCAGACACACTTCCAAGTGCATAGAAAAACCAACTTCAGCATACATATGTCAGTCAAATAATCGTATAGCCACTAGCCACTAATTCTAAGGAATAAGACCTTGAAAAATCCTACCATGCTCATAATTAGTGAAAACAGAACAGATGGTATTAATTAAGAAACTTTCCACAAAGACTTTCTTAATATAAAGGCTTTATGAGTGTAGCTCTTGAAAGTGTGCTACCTAGGTTTACTCAAAGCCAAGTCCTAATTTCCAGGCATAAATATGAATGCCACAATGCTGTGGCTTCAGCTAAATGAAATGGAAAAAAATAGCAAAGTTCACTACATAGCAATGGACGTCCCATTGACCCAGGTAATCATTTTTGATTTTATAGAAATGCAAATGTAAAATGTATTTTAAAATATCCAAATATATAATCTTCAGCTTATTTATTAACAATATAACAATATTTATGGAACATTCTTAGAGAGCCTCCTGATGGCAGGAGTGTGTGCACAGATGGGAGTGTAAATAAGAGATGGAGGAAATGTGACAGTGAATAAAACCTTTTTGTTTCAAATTTACAAAGACCAGTTATTTAAACACTTTTACTGGTTACTCTCAGGACAAAATGATTTGAACATAATTTCTGTAATATAAACATGATTTTTATTTATTTATTTTTTTTAGTTAATTAGAGAAATTGGGCCCAGTACATCACATACTGTAGTAAAAAAAAATTCCGTATTGTTCTACTTATAATAAATATTTATAAATGGATCATTTTGAAGCCTACATTTGGAACAATTTGCACAACTCAAGTCATATGAAAAGGTACAAATATTAGGGTTAGGGCAGAGTGAGCCGGCTTCATTTATATCATCACCCCTGTTTGTTCAAATCCGTATGAATTTCTTATGAGATCAGGTTGTTTGAAGGATATGAACATAAAGGTTAAAAATTCAGGTAAATTACACACACTCCATAAGCATTCCCCACCATTGTACCTTAAACTCCTTCTCGATGTTGGCCAGTTTGGCGAGCTCGTTGCTGAGCTCCAGTGCGGTGAAGACGGGGTCTTCGCTGGACAGTGAGAGGTACGCCGGGCTGGCCAGGCCACGGTACGCATTGATCCTGGACCTGGAGAGGCTGAATGAGTCCTTCCTGTGTTTCTCTGTGCAGTCGGCACACTTGCAGAAGTAGTCGTGCGGCCGCTCGATGCGGGTGCCCTTCATCAGCAGCATGTGCACCACCTCGTACTTGTGGCAGTGGGCGGCCAGGATGACAGGTGTGATATCGGGTGAGAATCGGGTGCCGTCTTCGTCGTATGAATAGAAGTCGTCGTCCTGCAGCTCGTGGGGGCTGCGCGTGAGCCGCTCTTCGCCAGCGAATGATGGGTGGCCCAGCAGTGCCTCCACGATGCGCACGTAGCCCTTGGAGATGGCCAGCAGGAGGGCATCGCCCACACGTGCCAGGTTCTCGCGCCGCAAGAGCAGCTCAGTCACCTCCAGGTGCTCGTTGCCCACGGCCAACTGCAGCCCGTTCTGGCCCATGTAGTCCACACAGTTCACGTTGAGTGTGGATGACTCATCCAGCATCTTGCGCACTACTGGGATGTTGCCGTACTCGGCCGAATCCAGGAAACGCTCCTCCTCGGCCGTCATGCTGCTGCCACGTGCGTTGAACATAAACGCGGGGCCACGGACTGCCTGCCGACGGCCCTTCTCACGCTGCAGGGTCATCCTGCGTGCCGGAAAGGTGTCCAGGGACTTCCTGGGAAAAAAAAAAGAATTAAATAATGGTGTTCCTTCTCACTAATCACTAATCACTAAATCACACGTTGTGAGGAAAAGGTTGTCTGCCTCTAGAAAAATATCTAATCTTTCTGTTGGAAGTTTAAACACTTCTGGCAGATACTGGACTCTTAAGTTACAGACCCTCCAAGCCCATCTGAGTGGAAACAGCACTGTATTCCTCTGTCTGCTTCTGTTGAATATGATTCACTTTGACACCGTCCCATCAGGTAGCCACCTCCGAGAAGGAGCAGATGATGGACATTTGATTTAGACAATTAACTCACTGGAGAGGTCTGGTGACAGGTGGGGTGAAAGCTGTGAGAGCAGCTGTCTTGGGAAAGAACCCTGTGGACAGTGCAAACTCATCCCGGTTTTAATAGCTTTTTAATAAAACACAACAGACGCCACAGGTTGATGCCTCATCACAGCTTCTTCTGTGCCAATATGAGGAACCATTAATGAACATAGACACTGTAAAACAAGCAATAACAGCACAATCTATTTAAATAGACCGCATTTAAAATGTTACTATTAGAAGGTCTTCTCCAATTTACATGTATACACTTTACTGTTCTAAGGAACACATTGTTTATAGATGAACCTATAAATGATTCATAAAGTTTGGTAACACTTTACTTTGATAGCCCATTTTTAAACTGTTAATCAAATTGACCAGTTAGTACCATCAGTTATATCTATCTATTGACTATCAACTAAATGTAATAAGTCATCCGTATATCTCTCATTTATTAGTGATATCTACTGGCAAAAAATGTATATGTCAACTGGATGTCAATAGACTGACAACTTTGTGAGCCTTCTTTTTGTAGCAAGTATGTAAACTATATGTTAGGTTTGTTAATTTGGTAATACTTTACTTGCATGGTCCATGCTTGATGATTAACTATCCACTAACTTTCAATCAAATGTCACTGAGGTGTCACGTGTGGCACCATGTAGTTCCATCAGTGATAGCAAATAATATTATATAGATGAAAAGGTAGAGGTCACCTTATAGTCACCTGGTTAAAAATATACTTGATGGATAGTGTCTACCTTTAAATGTACTCAATGACACATTGGTAAGTAAAGGATTTTAACTGAAATTAGAGGTCAGGACATGTTTTTTTCCCCCTTACAACATGGTCTCACACTTGTAAATCCGTTACAATTCGCACTACTCAAGGTTAGGGTTAGCGGTGGGATTAGTGATTGTACCATTTCTTACCAGTTCATTCATATGAAATCAAATGAAATCCAATTACATTGCCCTCACTCATTTAAATTCTTCATGATCAGGTATCAGGTAAGTTACTTTTTTTTCATTAAAGTAAAAGTGTATGAAGAGCTGGTGAGACTAATAGACAATCCTTGCACACAGATTATAAGTTGTGTTGTCCATACAAATGGGTATGGGTTTGATTGTATGTTCTAGTTAATAAATAAAGTTAAAATGCACAGAAATGTGATATTTGATTTGAAAGAATATTTGATTCATGATCTTTTGAGATTTGTATTGAGTACTTTGAAGGTCTGAATGAAAATAGAAAGAGTAAGAATGCAATTGTGTAAGAGTACAAGTATTTATTTTCATTTGTACTTAGGTAAAGTGTAAATCCCCTCAAATTATACTTAAGTATAGTAACAAAATATAATTACTTTCCACTTCTGATAATAACTAATAGATAGAGTGTACCTGGATGTATCTGAGAACTTATTAAAATGCATCTGGGTTTTTCAGACCCAGATGACATTTGAGTAGTCATGTATATAACATTATTGATATCATTGATGGTACTACAATGTGACAGCTCAGTGACAATTAGTGGAGAGTCAGTTTATCATCAAAATGGACTATCCAGGGAAAGTGTTATCTAAATTCATTAATGTATCTTCTTCCAAAATTTTATTTTATCCTCATACTATATTCATACTGTATGTATGTTTTTTGCATGTCTGAAATTGAACCTGCAAACACAAAGCCCACAAACAAAACCATTTACATAATCTATATTAAACCATGTAAAACTTTAATGAGTATATCACTGTACCATAAAGACTCCAATGCGGTCATGTACAAATGCAGATAAAGTACATGCAAATCCCACATGGGCAAAATAAGCAATACCCATTTCCTAGGCATTCAGGATCCTGATTTTGAGATTAAACCTAGACCTCGCCTGTTAACCACTTCTCTGTGGTATCCAATAATAAAAAATATTCTCTTCTTAGTAGGTCTTAGTGGAATTCATTAAAAAAATTCAATATCTGTACTGTACACTCGTTCACTTTTTGCTTACCCCAGTGATTGAAGGAGGTTTAAGAGTAAACAAATGCTAAACAGAATGTGTTTAATTACACTCAGAGTCTCAAGAGTCCATCAGCTTCCCTTCACGAGAGCTTCACTGGAGCAGGAAAATTCATTTCAGAAAGCAGAGCCGCACATACTCCCTCCAGCTTACTGCCAAGAGGCTTAAGAAGAGAGAGTCATTTAACTTGGAACCAGATGTGAACATTCTAAGTGCTCTCCATAGCCAGTTTGAGTTTATATTACTTCTCCTAATGTCTGCTTATCTAATGAGCCATTTAAGATATGGGTTTAATCTACTCCACAACATTGTTTGTACGGAGAGGTCAATTAATTTTCTATAGAGAAAATCGCCAGCATTTTGCAAAAACTGTCGTGTTTCTTTTCCCTGCTTACATTTCAAAATACAGTTAGAATGAAACAGTGTCTCTTTGTATTTTATATACTGTATTTTATATTTTATATTTTAAAGAGCTCAGTGAAGAATAATTTATCTGCTGATATTTAGTACTGTAGACTCTCTAGCAAAAGCTAGAAGTCTGGATCGCAAGACAAGGTTAAAACTACAGTGGTTTTGTTACAGCCAAAATATGAACTACATATTTTTTAAATATATGAGCTATTTACTTTTTGTCTTTTGATTGTATGACTGTTAACTGTAATAATCTAAATGCCACTATATGGTGTAATCCAAAAGAGGATTGGTTCCTTTTTGAGTCTGGTATGTTTTATGGCTTCTTCCTAATGTCGTCTCAGGGAGTTTTTCCTCGCCTCTTGCTTGCTCATTAGGGATCTAGATCTACTATTTCTGTAAAGCTTCTTTGTGACAATTCCTATTGTTAAAAGCGCTACACAAATAAGATTGAATTGATTTGAATAACAGCAACCAAGGGAACCAAACATATTTACTCATTACTTATCAAGCACAAAAAAAAAACATATTAAAACATCAATATTGATAAGTGTCTTGCAATATTTTTATACTAGTGTGGGTGTCATTCTGCCCTTTAAGTAATTTTTTTTACTCCCTATGACCAGAACAATTCTGCTTAAGGATTTTGAAATAATTATATATTTTTAGTTCTTTAGGTTGTTTAAGCCCAAGCACCCCAGCAACAAGTGTGCACAAGCGTGCTCTCTCTCTCGCTCTCTCTCTCTCTCACACACACACACACACACACACACACACACACACACACACACACACACACACACACTAAAGACACACACACACACACACACACACACTAAAGACACACATGTTTGTCTTACTATCCTTGTGAGGACCTTCCATTGGCACAATGATTACTGTAGCTAAATAATGCTATGCCTACACCTAACCCTAACCCTATCCCTAACCTCAGTACCAAAAGGAAATCGTTTGGCTCTTTTAGTTTTTTTAATAAAAGCTGCAGTTTTTGTAAAAAAGCTCAAGGTCAAAACTGCCAGATATTCCTATCCTTGTGGGGACTGATTGAACTGGTTCATTCATAATTGTGATGAGTGAAAATCGCACATAACCATCACAACCAAAGCCTGGTGATACAGGATGCTTTCTTTTTCTGCCATGTGAGAGATTTTTAGAAAAAAATAAAAGAATTAAAAACGTATTATAACAAATAAGTTGAAGTCATTATATAAGAGACATAATTATTGATGCTTTTAAAATATCATGGCTCATATTGGCTAAAAAAGCAAAAAAAGGACTGTGAATGCAACATTTATGCTCCGTCTGGTGAATTATGTAACCCCATACATCTTTGGGTCCATACTGGCCATTTAAAAGTGATCTCTTTCAGCTTTAATGCTTTCTTTCACCATGGAGCAGTATGTGTCTCCAGCCTGGACAATGCTCTCAGACAGCAGAAACAGAGGCAAGATCTTCCTTTTCTGCTACCACTCCCCATTATACTGAATAAAACATATACACAGTGGGGTCCAAAAGTCTGAGACTACATTGAAAACCTAGGATTATTTTTCATTGCCACTGTATGGCACTCAAAAACGCTTTGCTGAAACTGGATCAGTTGTATTCAAAGCACAATCAGGCAAAAGACCAAAAGTGACCACACCATCAGAAGAGCAACACGTAAAGCTTTGTTCACTGAGAGAGAGAACAGCAACTTCATCACAGATACAGAATGTGCTGAATAAAGAACGAGACTCC
>JAOUQW010000010.1:1629873-1647991 GCA_028565825.1 Olivaichthys viedmensis | reverse complement strand
AAGGGTGCACATCACTGTGATCTTTATAGGGAAGTGGGCTGGCCTTCACTAACATCTGTAGGCAATTGGCACTCCCTTGATTTTGCATGAAAGGCCATATTGGGAAAATTTGCAACGCGCTTATTCATTTTTACAGAAATATTGAATATCGTACCTGTAAGTACTGATTTCTTATGACATGTTGGGAACATGCAGGGTCCCTCCAAAAAGAAAAAAGAGACACTAGTCTCGGAAGAGCTTTTCTGCTAAGCAATAAATGAATAGAGGAGGTTGCATCGAAACACATCATCATACCCATGCACAGAAGCACAGCAAGACATTCACTCTAATCAAAGTCAAATAAACACAAAAATCTTTTCCTTCCCCACAGCATGACATGGCATGACTCACGATGCCTGTGTTTACTAAACTCGAACTGATTCCTGTTCTCTGGTGTAATCTGGCCTGACCTTGTTTCCTCGGAGTATAAAAGAGAGAGAGAAGGAGAGATGGAGAGAGAGAGAGAATTTGGGAAGGGGGCGGGTGTTGGAGTCGGGTAGTGGGTTTAACTTCAAAACCCCACATCAAAAAGAATAAATAATTGTTTCTGCTGCTCTTTTTGTGTGATGGGGATCTGTGGCAGCAGTCAGTAGCAGCAGACAGTAGAATGGGGTGGAGAAGGCTTTGATTGCAGGCTGCTCTCCTGGAGTGGGCTCCTTCTGTCTGCATCGGCACTGACGGAGCAGTACCCAGTGATTAAACGCCGCCTCACGGGACCCCCACTGAGAGAGAGGAAGAGAGAGAGAAAGAGAGAGAAAGAGAGGTGAAGAAGAAAGAAAGATAGAGAAGAGTCCTGAAACTTTTCCAGAGTACACCCTATTGTGTAAGTGTGTTTGCAGCGACAGTTCATAAAGGTCCAGCATCCTAAATAATACACCTTGTCTAAATGAATGTTTAATCAGTCGTTTTATGATGGAAAATTCATTTTTTAGAACACGATGCATTTAGAGTGTATAGTTTCTGAATAATACCACTTAGATAAACATCATATGATGACAAACGTATTCAAGGTTGACTCGAAGTTACATAATGCCTTATCCAAAAGTGGTTACATTAGAATATGACGTTTTTGTGTTAAAACGTTTTCCAGCCACATTTGCATTCTTACGTCGCTTTCAAAACGTTTTTCGTCCGCACTGAAATGCAGGGGCGATAGGAAGATTCCTGTACTGAGCATGCACAAATTGCAGAGCCAGAATGTTTTACACCATTTCCGCCAAGCAGTTCGATGTGGTGTGCTCTATAACGGCACTGAGCAGGCAGAGGTCGGTCACGACAGCAGTAAATTCAAAGTGCTATGTTTTGCACACAGGAGTGCTGAGTTTATATTGTACATAGCTCTGTTTAATTGTAAAAGAGCGATCGAAACAGGTAACGACAACAACAACAACCATCAAACTAACTCGCTCTCTGATTTGGATGTGTTGGAGCTGGGATCATGTGACCAATCACAGGACGATGGACGTCAGCGTTTTCGACTTATCTATGGTTTCCCCCAGCCACACTACAACGTGAAGAAGAAACCCCAGCGTTTTCAAATTTAAAAAAAAGTTTGCTGTAGTCCGAAATGCCGTTTCAGTGCAGACGAGAGGCCAGAAAATGTATGCGTTTTGAAATTGATCTGTATTAGTGTGGACAAGTCCTCAGACTTATGATTGGTTGTAATATTCCTTTGCACACAATAACTACAAAACCCACAACCTATTACAAAAATAACATCTGTCTTAGGAGTCAGAAATCATACACCAACAAAAACAGCTGCTTGTGCAAATAAAACAAGCATTTAGGTGCTGAATAAGACTGCTGTAGTTAATAAGAAGCCATACGAGGATTTCATAAACAACTTAAAAATCGTTTGTCTTAATTAATAATGTGGTCTTGAACAATATGTATCGACGTAGTAATGATTATTAATAGGTAATGAAACAGCTTTATATATTTATCTATTTGAATCAAATTAACCTAAAGCACCAAGGGGATAATTTCCTGAATCTATGACCCACAGAATTTTAGATCATTTTAATTTGACGTGGTTCGAGTTTTCCTGAACCTTACAACCTAGACACTTCACCTTTTAGTGTCATGTTAGCCTTCTCTCATACCTCCTTAACACTTCCCATTTCACAGTCCACCACCCACCTTGTTAGTTGTTAGTGTAGTGTGTGTGTGTGTGTGGAGGGGATCCACAGGACTTCGTGCTGACAGGCTGAACGATATATGACCATTTTTTAAGCTAACAGGGGTCAGAGGTCACCAGCATAACATGGCAGTGGGGAGCATGCTGAATCTGTGTAGCTCAGGGGGAAACCCTGCTCGCACGTGATAATCCTATCAGTCACACACACACACAAACGCCATTTCCTTTCTTATTCTAACTCAACGTCCTTACAGTTTCGGAGCCTTCACATCTTTTTAAGGCCCAAATGTTTCATTAAGATCTCCGACCTTTGAAAAGGTTATTAGCTTCAATGCCATTTTGCCTTGTATAGTGAAAAGATGATGCTTATATGTTATATAAGTGAGGCATAATCCAATCCAAGCACAGAGCTGAGCAGTTGAGGGTTGAGGGTCTTGCTCAGGGGCTCAACAGTGGTTCTCTGGTGGATCTGGGATTTAAACTCACAATCTTCAACATCTGCATTCTGGCATGTCAGAATCACATAATGGTGCTGATGTGACATACTTCTGACAATGTCATGACATTAAGTATATATTGACATAACTTATGTATATATTGATTAATAAATTACATTGCGTTTGGTTTTGATGTTTGACATGTCACATTATTACCCTCATATGACTCTGTCATACCAGAAGTGGACTGAGCTACATGTCGTAAGTTAGTTTTCATGACGTTCTAATGTAAGTCAGCCTGGAAAGTGTCATAACACAACTTTATGTCCACAAAAATCTATGTCACTTGACTCAGGTGTTATATCAACTTGACAGAAGCAGTCTTTATGACAGCTGTTGGAAAAAGTCCTCATAAATGTTTGTCGGCTTATGTTAGTTGACAGGAAGGGCTTATGCGGGATTTATGTAACATTATGAACACCACAGTTAAGTAAAGTGTTACACCATTTTTTTTTTGCTGTCTGTTTATGTGTGTATACGTGAGTGTTGTATGTTTGTATGCCCATCTTTCAACATAAACCACAGCATCAAACACATGCCGTTGAATATTTAAGTATGAAAGTGGGATTTGAAACGATGCTTCTGAAGACTGAACTAGGTTCTGTGAGAAACTGTAAAAAGGAGCTGGAATGAGAGCAACACATCTGCCGCTCTCCTCCTTTTCTCCCTCCTGCTGGCGGTGGAGGAATCCAGATGTGAATTTGGTAGAAAACTCACTCAGGTAATAAAAAACATGTGTGGGCCTCTTTTCACTCCACCTTGCTTTCTCTTTCTTTCTCTTTCTCTGTTCCTCTTTGACTTACCTCGCTTTTATGGGTCAACGCAAAGATGTGACACTCGCACCAACACAGACTCCTGGTGTAGAACTTAAAATATTTGTACAAACCCAACGGGACCAACTGCTAAAGTGGGGTTCGGTCAACAGAGAGACACACCCACACTTGCGTGCTAACGGAGATTTCTTTTGATGAACGTATAGTTATTGTCACACATTTTTACACGTGTGATATTGTTTTCCTCAAATGAATGCATTAGGATTTAATATGGTAGATTGAAGACAGACAAAAAAAAGGGTATATTTGCTTAAGGTTGTACTTGCATGGGCAGCAGTGTATTTACCATTTACCATTAAACATGCAATTCACTTCACAGCTTCAGAGATTATTTAACATGGGACAAATTCTTCAGCATTTCTACAGAAAAGAAAGCATTAGAATAGATACACACACACAAACCCAGATGCTCATGCTCTCAGACCGTCTAACGGTTGTCCTGATTTGACTGGAGAGAAAGGATTTCAAACGCATCCTCTTGTATTACATCAACCGTCCAAGAGCAGCCGATTCTAACCATCCACTCGCCCCCTCTTCAGATGAACCGAATCACTTCTGCTCAGTAAAACGCTGCTTTGTGGTAGCAGGGGTTTGGCTGCTGTACAGGAGCCTCTGCCTGCCTTTATGTAGATCTGTGTTTGACCGCTTTCCAAAACCCAACAACAGGCCTCGTATGATTATTCTGTGGGCTTCTGTGGTACTTACTGTGGTCTATAGGGGTGCTGGGTGCACTGATCTGTTGATTCTTCTCACACACATGTACACACACACACACACACACATGTACACACACACACACACACATGTACACACACACACACACACACACACAGTGTTGTATTAATCTTTATGGTATATTTTCATTGACTTGTGTTTACCTGTAGCAAAATAATGCCATGCCTACATCTAACCCTAACCCTCACAAAAACATGGTCTAAAACTTTATTCTTTCTTATTTTGATCATGTCTGAGTCCAAACAAAAGTTCCTTTACCAGCGTATCTCCCAAAAACGTTGAGTTGATGTTACACTTTAGTCACGTGCCGTGATGTCACCATGAACTAGGGGTGTGGCTAATTTGATTGACAAGCTGTCACAATGCATTATTGTGCTCGTCTATCTGACCCCAGCCAGAGAAAGCAGCAAAGATCAGCTTTAGGGAGCAGGTAATAGTGGGAGGTTTACTGGTTTACTGACAAGAAATTTGTCAAATGGTAAAGATTTTCAAACACCATAGTCTTAAAATATTGCAAAAATGCTGCACATATGGCCGTGGGCTTGCAGTGAGCGACGTTCACGCTGCGTTAAGGGTGGTTTTTATTTGGTTTTTGTTTTGTTTTAATTGTTTTCCATAATAGGTTATACTTTTTTTTCCTGAACGTGGAACAAATATTCTTTCAGCATTGAGTGTCACGTATAAAACAATGTGTAAAATGAGGAATTATTGTCGCTTTTGCATGCTTATTACTTGGTTACATTTTACAGGCAACAGG
This sequence comes from Olivaichthys viedmensis, assembly GCA_028565825.1. NCBI lineage: Eukaryota > Metazoa > Chordata > Actinopteri > Siluriformes > Diplomystidae > Olivaichthys > Olivaichthys viedmensis. The sequence goes on along the minus strand of JAOUQW010000010.1, from coordinate 1,642,993 downwards.
GTTGCCAGATCTGCCTTATTAAAGCAGCCCAATGGCCATTTAAAGCTTTTTTTTTTTTTTTGCCCAATACCAAAACTCAAAATTACTGCTTTTAAAGTCCAACCACATGACTATCATTGCAAAATGTATTATAATATTTAAAAGTAACATCATACAATACATTAACAAAACAGTATTAAAAATCAATTTAAACCAATTCATAATACATAATACATTCATATAGTAATGCACAGAGCTGATGTTGAGAATGGGAACAAGAGGTGGGAATATAAAAAGAGAGGAAACCATCTCGCATGGCTGGTAATGCATGCGATGAAGTTTAGGGATGTAAGGTCTGATGGGTGTTTCATGCCAATGTGTGTATGTTTTAATATATAAATATACATATACACTCATCGAGCACTTTATTAGGAATACTATACTAATACTGGGTAGAGCCTCCCTTTGTAGCCCATCCGCCTCAAGGTTCGACACGTCGTGCATTCTGAGATGCTTTTGAGACAGCTGTCAGAATGTGAGGTGAACTTCACTGACCTCACCTTTAAAAGGCATCTAAGTCATGAGCAATGGAAAAACAGTCAACGGGATTATGTAATCCTTTAGATTACGTTACTGATTGCGATTTTAATCAGTAATGTGGAAAAGTCAAACGTGTGTGAAAGTGACCTCCTCAGCCCCGATGCTGACTGATAGCCTGACAATGTTATAGCGCATATCCTTCTCTATAGTGCAGTGTTTTGATTAAATGGCTGCTGATTGTGTGGCTTCTCTGCTCGGCTACCTGCAGCTCCAAGTGACCCGCCCGTTCTGCCCGTCCTCACTGCCAACATCACACACACACACACACACACACACACCTTTCAGGACCCTCATAGAAAGCAAATTCTCTCTCTCTTCCTCTTTCTCCCAACATCTACAAAGAGTGTGACTGTTTTGCCGTCATGCTCAGATGCTCTGGAGAAGCTTCCGGAGAGAGAAGGGGGGGTGGGGGCTGGGGTGGGGCCTCAGGGTCTGGGGGACAGGGGTACTCAGGCCTCGTAAAGCTCTCAAAGCACACACACACACACACACACACACACGCACGCACATGCTCCCCCACTGCAGTGGGATTCTCTGAAGGGAGATAAAAAGAGTGTGTTGTGTGCAGGAAGAGAGCCGGCTCTGTGACCCCCCCTCTTCTCTCTGTCACCCGGAGAGAAAAAAGAGATAGAGAGAGAGAGAGAGAGAGAGAGAGAGAGAGAGAGAGAGGGGGGGGGGGCATTGCAGCGCCTGGTGGACTGAGCTGATCTTCAGTCCCAGTGACCCCTGGCAAGAGAGAGCCAGTGTGTGTGTGTGTGTGTGTGTGTGTGTGTGCGTACCAGTATGTGTATTGTTGTGTGTTAATGCATATTATTGTGTTGTGTGTATTGTGTGTTGTGTGCGAATGCTTATTGTTGTGTGTATTGTTGTGTGTTAATGCATATTATTGTGTGTTGTGTGTATTGTGTGTTGTGTGCTAATGCTTATTGTTGTGTGTATTGTTGTGTGTTAATGCATATTATTGTGTGTTGTGTGTTAATGCTTATTGTTGTGTGTATTGTGTGTTAATGCATATTATTGTGTGTTGTGTGTATTGTTGTGTGTTGTGTGTAGTGTGTTAATGCTTATTGTTGTGTGTATTGTTGTGTGTTCATGCTTGTTGTGTGTATTGTGTGTTAATGCTTATTGTTGTGTGTTAATGTTTATTGTTGTGTGTATTGTTGTGTGTTAATGCATATTATTGTGTTGTGTGTTGTGTGCTAATGCTTATTGTTGTGTGTATTGTTGTGTGTGTTAATGCTTATTGTTGTGTGTATTGTTGTGTGTTAATGTTTATTGTTGTGTGTATTGTTGTGTTAATGCTTATTGTTATAATGCTCCTGCAGGTCTTTGGGAACATTAAACTAAACGAGGAAACCCACATCAATCAACACAACAACTTCAAGACCTTCTTTGGTGCCTTGATGTTACTGTTCAGGTATGTGTGTGTGTGTGTGTGTGTGTGAGATGGTGTGAGATGGTGTGATGAAATGCAGAAGTTTTAAACTACTTTAGTGATTTAGCCACTAAAGTATTTTGTGCGTGTGTGCGTGGGTGCGTGTGTGTAGGAGTGCGACAGGCGAGTCATGGCAGGAGATCATGCTGTCGTGTTTAGGTGGACAGGAATGTGAGCTTGATACATCTCTTGTCCCTTCATCTGAGCCAGACGGAGGGTGTGGCACTGACTTCGCTTACTTCTATTTTGTCTCCTTCATCTTCTTCAGCTCCTTCCTAGTGAGACACACACACACACACCCACACACACACACACACACACACAAACACACCCCTGGTCATACTGTACATAATTTATCAGTATCAATCCTTTAAAAGACCAAATTCTCAAAATCTCAAGTCTTGCATCAAAAGGCCATGACATTTGTCCACATTGAAAGATCATCTGATTTACAGTACTGTGCAAAAGTCAGCGCCCCTGTTTATTCTGTTTATTCAGTTTTCAAACAAATGGCTATTCAGTACTTAATGTTTATTCAAAACAATAACGATGATGAGAAATGTATTTAACAGAAAATCACACAAAAGTCTTCAACACTAAGTGCAGTATGAAATTTGTAAATATTTAATGTGTAATATTGAACTTTTGTTTCACGCTGACGCTAATTCCATTCATCCAATTTCATCAAACTAGTACGTTCCAGCTGTTTCATGCTTCACAGCCCCCCCCCCTCTCTCTCCCTCTGTGTCTCTCTCTCCAGATGCTGAATCTGTTTGTGGCTGTGATTATGGATAATTTTGAGTATTTGACACGCGACTCCTCCATTCTCGGTCCTCATCACCTGGACGAGTTTGTGCGGATGTGGGGACAATATGACCGAGCAGCCTGGTGAGTTCTCACACACACACACACACACACACACAAACACACACATAACACACACATTTTATGATCATTTTATCTAGATGTGCAGGGTGAAAAAATACTGCATTTGTAAGGAAATGAAAGTGATGAAGAGATGAAAGAAAATTAACTAATTAAAAAATATATTTTCGAAAGCTCTTAAAAACGTAACAGTTAAAAGTATATATATTTATGATTGAAGTGATGGAAAGAAAGAAAGAAAGAAAGATAAAAAGGAAAGAAAGAAAGAGAAAGAAAGAAAGAGAAAGAAAGAAAGAAAAAAGGAGGGAAGAACTAACAGAGAGTTCTATTATATGAGTAAATGAATAAATGAATTAATTAATTAGTAATTGAATAAGTAAATTAATGAATGAAAGAATTAATGAGTTAATGTACAAGTAAATGAATAAAAGAACAAATGGAAAATGAATGGAAATGTGTACAAATAAATGAATAGGTAAAAGAATGAATGAACAAGTGAATAAATGAGTAAATGAATGAATGAAGTAACAGGTGAATGATTGAATGAACAAGTGAATAAACGAGTAAATGAATGAATAAGCTCCTCCTCCTAAAACAGTGATGACCAGCTAACGGTGTGTGTTTCCTCTTCCAGTGGAAGGATTCATTATAAGGACATGTACAAAGTAGTGCGCACTATATCGCCCCCCCTGGGCTTTGGGAAGAATTGCCCCTACAGGGTGGCGTGCAAGGTTTGGCTCCGCCCACAATATATGCTCCTCTTTTTATCATGCCTTTCTTCCTTACCAACCCACCCCATCCCCCCAAACCTGGCCATGCCTCCAACGTCTCCTTTTTCTTCCTCTAGGCCAAAGAAAAGCAAAGTTGAGGCCTCCGTTCACACAGAAACAGCGCCACCTGTTGGTCTTTAAGAGTGAATAACTAACATTTGATGAGTTTGAGAGCATCAGAGAATGAGTGATGTGTGTTCCAGTCTCTCCATGACTCTGTTTGTGTTTGACTGGTGCTCTTTTGATGACATCATCATGTCACTCCCACTCACACTTACAGGACATTCAACAGAACAGGAGTTGATGGAAACACACGTCCTTAAGAGATTCGCTCAGTGCGATAACTAAAATGAAATATGTCCCTTCTCGTACCCAATATGTACACAATGTCCCCTTTACCCCAAATATAGTCAGTCAGCCAAGACATGTTTAGTTTTCGTTCACGTTTTTGGCCAAACTATCGCTTATATATTTGCAAAACAGTTGGACAGACACAGACCTATTGTCTGGTTTGAATTTAGGGTTTTGCTTTATTTTGCATCCGTATTCAGATTTTAGTCCATCAGCTCCATTTGTGTTTCTGTGGTGGAACGGTTTTATTAATCGACTTTCAGATCCCTCAGGTCGTCTAGCGATATCTTTGGCCATCCTGTTGATTGATTTCTCTCTTCCCACATTTCTATGCTAAAGCAGCATAGAAAGACTTTTACGCTGGGTTTTTTCCTCTGTTCATCTCCTCTCCTCTTCAGCCTATTTTCCTTATGATGGACACCTTAAATGACTTTTCCTCTTCCTCTTCCCTTTATCTTTGTTTTCTTCCTCCATTCCATGTATTCCCTTTTCCCCTTCCTCGTGGAAATGCTCTATCCTTCCTCTTCCTCTTCATCACACTTCCTTCGGTGGCGCCACCCCAGTGGTCGTATTCACTACACTGATATGTATGAGATGCTGACCTTCATGTCTCCACCGCTCGGCCTGGGCAAGAAATGCCCCTCCAAAGTGGCTTATAAGGTAGAAAATACGATCATCAAAGTGGAAAACCAATCTATGGCTCAGTTTACCGTGCAGTCGGGTCCAAAAGTCTTGAGTCACTACGAAGAACTGTTTTCATCTTATCAGATATCAAAAAGTAATACATTATTTTACTCTAAATTATATTCCTCAAACAAGATTCCATCATTCTTCAGTAATTTAATTCCAAAACATTGTGTTCTTTTTGGCTGAAAGCAGTAGGAATAATAAAACACAACGTAAACAAGAGCATACTAATGGAGTCAACATCAGGTGTTAGTCATTAAAAGGAACTAGAGGAATAAAGAGATGTTGGGAAACTACGAGGTCTGGGACTCAACAGAGACAGGGGGACAAATAACTAAGAGATCAAAGAGAATTAGGAGATCATAAAGAACTAGGATAACTAGGGAAACTAGAAGAACTAGGGGGACTGGGAGAACTAGGGGATGTTAGAGAACTATGGAAACATGGATAAGTAGGATAATTAATGGAAATGAAAATAACTAGGAAGACAAAGAACTTGGGGAACTTAGAGGTTTGGGGGTCTGGAGTGGGACCTGAGACAGAGACTAGACTATGGATAGAGACAGGGACAGGATTAGAAATGGATAAGGGGACTGGGATGGCTGGAAGAACTAGGACACAAGGTTAATTAAGGGAACAACGGAGAACTACAGTAACTAGGAGAATTGGGGAAGCTAGAAGAACTAGAGAAACAATGAGACGTAAGCAAACTAGGAGTACTGGGAAAACTTGGGGCTCTAGGAGAACTAGGGGAGATGGGAGAACTTGGGAATCTAGGAGAACTAGGGGAAGTGGGAGAACTTGAGGATCTAGGAAAACTAGGGAAAGTGGGAGAACTATGCAAATATGGATAAGTAGGATAAACTATGGAAATAAAAAGAACTAAGGAGACGAAGAGAAGTTGGACGTCTGGGGGGGGGGGAACTGAGACAGAGACTGGATTGGAACTGAATCGGGGGTTGGGAAGAATGGAAGAGCTAAGAAAACAAGAAGAATTAGGTCAAATGATATAAGGGAGAACTAGAGTAACAAACAGAACTAGGGGAAGAAGGGAGACTAGTGGGTAAAGTGGGTACTAGGGGAACTAGGAGAAATAGGGGACTGGGAGAACTAATGAAACAAGGGTGGGAGAATGAACTATGGAAACAAGGAAACTAGGGGGACTGGACGAACTTGGAAGAACTAGGAGGTCTGAGAGTTTGGAGAAGGACTGAAAGACTGAAACTGGACTAGGAACAGAGACAAAGACAGGGACTGCAGGGACTAGAAGAACTAAGAGAACAAGTAAAATTAGGGGAACAAGGGAGACAAGGGAACTAGAGAACTAGGGAAACTGGGAGAACTCTGAGACATATGAGAACTAGGGCAAGTAGGAGAACAATGGGGACATGGAGAAGTAGGATAAATTAGGGAAATAAGAAGAACTAGGGGGAACTAGGAAGATGGAGGGAACTTGAGGAACTAGGAGGTCCAAGAGTGTGGGGCGGGAGCTGAGACAGAGACTGGACTGAGGACAGACACTGATACTGAATGGATCAGGGGGTGGAAGGACTGGGTGACCTAAGGGAACAAGGAGAATTATGGAAACAGGGGAAAACAGAGAGACTAGGACAGGTAGGGAAACTAGAAGAACTATGGGAACCAGGGGGACTGGGAGAATTAGGAGGTCTAGGGGATTTGGGAATCTGGACAAAGACCTGAGACAGAGATTGGACTGGAGACAGAGACAGGAGTAGAGACAGGGACTTGATCAGGGGACTGGGAGGACTAAGGAAAGAAGGACAATTAGGGCAACAGAGAACTAGTGGAACAAGGATAACTATGGAAAGTTGTGCCCATATTTTCAAATGGTAACACATTTACAAACAATATGTAAATTATCAAAATCAAATCAAAATACGATATGAACCTCAAATAAAAGAGTATAGACATGAGTGTGTTCTGTTCATAAAGTATATGTCAATGAAAACCTTTTCAAAGACTAAATGCTGTCGCCATCAAAGGTGTGAGTGTTCGGCAAATATCTAATATAAAACCAACTTTACCACGGTAATAATAAGTCATAATTTTAAGAAACTTCCTGATTATTTTACTATGCCATACTTTCGGTAAACCTTCTCATTATTACGACTTAGTAAATGGTTTTATTTTGTGTTCAACTGGGGGAAATAGGCTTCCGCAAATTTAATTCAGTCGTACTGATTTGCTCATGCAATCGCGGTTCCTGAAGTGACTTATAGGCTGCAGTAAATCGCATTGCTGATGCAAAATTAATCGATTTGCATTGACTCCGCTCTGAACTTTTAGGTAGAAGCACGCAAAAGGGACAACACATGCTATTTTGCTCATTTGAAGACACAATCCTCTATAGGCCCTGTTAGTAAATCAGCTTGCATGTTTTTTGCAGGTGTTATCAAGTTTGCACGTGTTTGTACACACACATGCCTTTAGTAAATCAGGGACTAAGACTTTTGGACCTGACTGTAATTTTGAATTATGAACAGTTTATTATTAAGTATTCTCAGTCTGTAGTCATAGATTCAGCAATGTCATTCCTTGACATTCATTGTGTGCATTCTGCTGTTTGCTAAACTGTTTGAATGACGTATTTAAATACCTGAATGTGTCACCTTTTGTCACTCTTTCATTCTCCTCTTATGTTCACTACATAGTAGTGTGTGTCCCATTGACCCAGGCCATCTCTTTAGATATAGTAGTGTAATGTTTGGGAGGCATAAGATGATAGGATGTACACTAGCAGTCAAAAGTTTGGGGTCGCTGCTCAAAAGTTTGGAATCAATGTTATCAGTGATATAAAGTCCATTTTGTTTCAGATGCATCTATAAAATGATTGTAATATGATTCTAGTGTTTCTGCACTTTAGGTTTCAAATCATTTGCAGAAAGCTTTAAAACATTATGTGTCCAGAATGATGACTCCAAAATTACTATGAAAGTTTTATAGCATCAAGAGTGATGTTAATATAAACATTAATACCCATAATGGCTCTTTTTTGGAAAGCGGTGATCAAATCTTGAAGTGGAGACTTAGATAATAAACTGGAATTATCTCTGTATAGTCATTTCTTCTTTATCATTTCACTTTTTAAATGACTTTTTCCCAAAATACTTTCAATACCAAACAAAACCTGTAAAAATAAATTTTGGTGTGTGGTTTATATTGGATATATTAGATCTACTACATTGTAGAACAGTTTAGTGAATAGAATAATGACTGTTCATAAAATATGACGACACGTGAGTCCTAACTTTTGAACGCTTGTGTATCTTGAACTTGTATCTTGTGTTTTTGATCAGCTGGTGGCTGTGTCAGCGCCTGTATGCTTGGACTGCATGCTGCTTCACTTATAGGCCCCTTTGGATAAAAGCATCTCCCAAATAAATAAAGGAAAATCAAATGCAGTTGAAACACACATTCATAAACCCCAGAGCCGTTACTGGATCAAGGTGACTACCAGAGTTCCAGATTATGGCTCATGGAAAAACTTCCACATGCAAGACAGGCTTAGATTGCCCTCTAGTGCTGTGCTTAAACAGGCTATTTAAATATTCTGCATGTCTTTGTCTAATTAAGTACAGAAAAGTACTTTAAATAGTTAATAATGTGGAAGGACCATATAGGACATAACATACTAGAATAGCCTAGTTACAAAAAACCAATGTAAGTTACAAATGTTTAACTATCTATATGATTTTTTTTTTTAAATCAGTATTGCATAGTTCAGGAAGACGGATGTGTGTAAAAAAATATTTTTACTAAATCCTTCAAATAATGGAATTATTGTAGTTTAATAATTATTGGCCTTAATTTACATCCTTTCAAACATGATAAGAAAATGATATTAAAAGTGATTAGCAGTTTTTTTATGGTCACATACAGAATACATACAAATAAGAGGTGATTTAGGGAAGCTCGTTGTGGTATGCAGTACCAATATTCATCAGTGGGGGGAGACAAAACACTGATAATTACAGTAAAACTGTAACGTGACAAATTTGCATTAACTTCTGTTGTATATTCGAAATAATGTGGCCAAACCCTGCTCATTTAAGACCAAAGTCAAAGTCTGGTCTGGATCCTGCATCAAAAAGAGTTGTCTGTTATGGGTTTGAGGGGTTTGAGAGAAAATATTATTGTTATAAAAAGTTTTTATGGGAATGATTTTTTAGAGGAAAGGTAAAGTTGTGTAGTTTCTCCAATTGTTTGAGTGGAAAATTAGAATCATTGTGTGTTGCGTTGAATTTTTTACATCACTTTTGCCTATTCTCCAGAAGGGTGCCAATAATTACACTATAAATATATTAGTATTAGTATAATATTACAATTATACATTAGTACTGCAGAAAATAATGATAGAATAGAATAGATAGTATACCTGTATATGTGTGTGCCTATGCATGAGTATCTGTGTGTGTGTGTGTGTGTGTGTGTGTGTGTTAGCCATACATAATTCACAGTCAGAGGCTTGGGTTACTCTCTGCATTATTCACACAGAGGCCCTTTTTCCCTTTGCTTATAGCAACAGAGTAACGGCTCCAGCTGATGCACGTCTCCCACAAGGGTTCATATTCAAACCAAATCTTCACCTGCTAAATGTTACATTTATTCATGTGGCAGACATTTTTATCCAGAGCGACTTAGAAGTGAGGCAGAATCCGGTCCAGGCACAGAGCTGAGGGTTAGGGGCCCAACAGTGGCTCTGTATCTGTAGGCTGTAAAAGCTCGGTCATTTCTAGAGAAAGAAGGCGTGTCGTTTTGGGGACATTTAAAGCACTTTAATCACACAGCTGATGAAAGGTTTCCATCCAAAACATCCTGTTTCTCTGTTTCAAGTACTACACTGCAACCTCTCAGAGGGGGGTAAAGTACCCAAAAACTTCAGTCAAGTAAAAAGTACTGTTACTTAATGACTCTAAAAAATAGTCATCCAAATAACTACTTGAGGAACAGGAAGAAGGGATGTAATGGAAAAAATTACTCAAGTAGAGCATAACTGGTACACAGGATTTTACAAAACAAGCCGTGGTGATGATGTTCAAATAAATGAAGACAAAAATCATATAAACGCATGTAATTAACAAATATATATTACATCATACGGAAGGCACACATCACGTTTGTGAGAGAACGTTGTGCATAGACTTAAAATAGTTACTATTTGAATGCATTTCAATATTAATGTATTTTAATATAAATTGTGTTTCTTTCTCAAGCTGAGAAAATCACGCAGCGGCAGCATCATACATTTGTCATAAACGCTAATGTTTCCGATTCATTTGTATTTATTTACTTATGCGTAATCCCTCATCTTCAACATCAGACATCAGACATCAGACAGGATTATCTTTCTAATTCCCCCGAAACCCGAATCCCAAAAGGCTTCCTATTCAATATATGTGCTCACTACATAGGGTATAACATAATGGCATTCTTGAACCTACCTAGTGCACTATATCCCTAATAGAACAGCATTTGGGATTGAGCCACAGAAAAAAAGGCAGGGAGGAAAAAAAAGGCCAGATAGAAGTAAAAGTACCATTATTCTCTTTACAAACTCACTATCCACCATAAAAATGACTCTGGTGAGCACAGTGTATTCAAAAAGCTACTTGGGGAAATGTAGCGGAGTAAATGCAGCATGTAGTTACAGTTACACCCAGAATTTTAGATTAGAAATATATATTTTAGAGTTTGGGACCCTTTTCTTCAGTATCTATTCTGTACACAGAGTTGCCAGTTTATTAGATACACTTATCTAGTACCTAATAATATATATATATTATATAATGTATATTGTTTTTTTCCATATACGTTGAGATTTCAGTTTATTAAGTGCCACATAGATCCTTCACAGTGCTGGTCAGGGGGGTTCCCCTGCTGAGTGTTGGTTCCTTGCAAGGTTCCTTCCTCCTTCTAGCTTTGGTTTCCATTGCCACTGGAGGTTAAGGCACTGGTGCTGTCTGTAAATCTGCCATGAAACAATCTGTATTGTAATTCTGTTATGTGTTCGAGGTGGAACTGATATCCGATATCCTGGATCCGTATCGGGCCGATATATCAGCAGAAAATGCTGGATCGGATATCGGAAGAAAAAAAAGAACAAATTCGATCTGATTCTGTTACAAATCAAGCCAAAGACATTTTATTTTTTATTTTTTTAACTGGAAGCAGGTTCGTTTTACATATTGATTATTATTATATTTGGCATGAATAAGTATTATACTGGAATTACAGTTCTATTCTAATCTGTTCTATTCCATTATATTATATGTTCTATTCTATTCTACTCTATTCTGTTCTATTATATTCTACTCTATTATATTCTAATCTGTTCTGTTCTACTCTATTCTATTCCATTATATTCTAATCTGTTCTATTCCATTATATTATATTCTAATCTGTTCTATTCTACTCTATTCCATTATATTCTAATCTGTTCTATTCCATTATATTATATTCTAATCTGTTCTATTCTAATCTATTCTATTCCATTATATTATATGTTCTATTCTACTCTATTCTGTTCCATTATATTCTACTCTATTATATTCTAATCTGTTCTATTCTACTATATTCGATTCCATTATATTCTAATCTGTTCTATTCTATTCTATTGTATTCTAGAAACTCTGTGCATTTTACATTTTCATTTTTTAAATGATGTGGTAAAATTCGGGATAAACTTCCGTATTTGTCGTGAGCAATAACGATTCCCTGAATGACTCCACATTTGCATCAAGGATGAAAGCTGCAGCAATTTTAGAGCCTCTATGTCACGTTACAGAGCTTCATCTTAGAATAAGAAAGGTGTACGCCCACTGACGGTGTAATTTTGTGCAGGATGAGGCGTGTTTTTGTCCTTTAAACAAAAGTCATGAATGACATAAATTATGTAGATTTAATGAGGCCTCGTCCCCTTCCTGCTTCTCTCAGCTGCTGTTTCATGGCACGCGTCCAAGATAAGAGACGTGTGTGTGTTTGCCGTTTATCTGTGTTTTCTATGGGACACAGGAAACCTGTTACCCATAATGCACGTCTCCTTGCACCTGCTCACCGGCAGAATGCAGATGGAGTTTGTAGACACTTGTTGACCTTTGACCTCCTGCTGGAACCCTGAGGTCACTTACAGAGAGACCGGGGGAAAGGTGTAATTAAAATAAGTGTGTGTGCATGTTTGTGCGTGTGTGTGTGTGTGTGTGCTTACATGTACTTGTGTGTGTACTATGAGCTATGTGAGCTATGAGGCTAATGTAGCTAACAAGTATATATAACATTGTGCCTCAAAAATCAAATTCTAACTATATTTTCATTCGAATCCCCTCTAACCTGAAAGAAAGTGATTCCTGGCTTCAAGATGGCGATTACGACAGTTTTTAGCTCTCCAACGTACTTTTGTCCGTTTTTATAGATAACAGTGTCATACAGTGACAGAAACCACATAAACAAGTCTGTTTGAGATACTGAAGTTTTTTTTTTGAGACTTCCATTACTTGTATAGAAACATTAGCCTTGTAGCTCCAGCGCAAAACTAATGACGCAAACCTTAGATACCAAACATGTCTTTTCTGATCGACTATTGTACAATTAATATTTGGCCGAATTATTCATTTAAAATGGAAATCTTTTATTCCATAATGAATCTGAAGTTAAAATATTTAATTAAAATCAGAGTGAAACATGTTTACATGCCAAACGGACAGAATGAATATGCAACAAGAACACTTCTGTAAGCAAGTGTGGGACACAGATATAGGACAGGACAGGGCAGAATAGGACAGGACAGGGCAGGGCAGGGCAGGGCAGGGCAGAATAGGCCAGGACAGGGCAGGGCAGGACAGGGCAGGGCAGGGCAGAATAGGACAGGACAGGGCAGGACAGGGCAGGGCAGGACAGGGCATGGCAGAATAGGATAGGACAGGACACTTTTTTTTTTTTTTTCATCCACCATCATCTCTATGGTGAATGACAATGACGACCCTGATGATGATGATGATGATGACGATGATGGTGATAATGAGGGCGGTGATGAAGATGCTGATCACAGTGTGTGTGAGATCTCCTCCTGTTCAGTGTCACTCAGGCTCTTCTTGATTGAGAGGTTGATTATCTTTATTGACCTCTGACCTGCCCTCCCCTTTCTGCTCCTTCAAGAGTCCTCATCTCGTTAACACCTTACACTCCCACTCCCACACACACACACATGTATCCCTTCCACCCCTCCCCCCCTCGACCGTTCATTCATTCCTTCTATCTTCCTCATTTCCCTCACTTCCTAAACTGCTCCAGCGTAACCAACTATAATGAGTATAAGACTCTGTGTGTGTGTGTGTGTGTGTGTGAGTTTGATTGGCAGGTTTCACATCATTTGATGACAGTCACCCACATGCACAAG
>JAOUQW010000010.1:1597356-1600850 GCA_028565825.1 Olivaichthys viedmensis | reverse complement strand
AGCTTACCAACATGCTGGGATATGTGAAGAATCAATTTCACTGTACTGTACTTGTATATGTGACAATAAAGGAGCTTCTATTCTATTCTATTCTATATACGTGCTAGCTAGGTAAATAGTTAGCCTTGTTTCCAGGAGTCTTTTGGCGTATTCGGGCATCCATATAGCTCAGTTGCCTAGCAACAGTGTTTTCATGACTTTGACCACTTGAACGGCGAGTGTATCTTCCTAGACTTCCCAAGTCAAAAGCACAATGTCACAAATTCATTTAAATGCACCAAACGGCCCCACTTTAGTGGCATTCACGACTTCAAAAGTCAAAATTTTCGGGTAGCTCAAGAGTTCATGAGTTGTGACGCAATGTTGACGTTTTCTCATGGAAGTTTGGTTTTCGGCCAGTGCCGAGTGTAAATAGTGTCATTTTAGTCATACGAGATCTTTTCTTCGTTATTTCCACACATCTGAGGGAAATGTTGCTACCCCTGATAGTTTTGACCTGGTTCCACTCTTACTATGCTTTTACGTTGTCCATATAAAGACTTAAAAGCTGCATTCTAGCTAGCTAGCTAAATCATTAGCTAGGCTAGCTAATGACTCAGTAATTATTTCTCGGTTGCCTAGCATCAGTGTTTTTACAACTTCAACCACTTGAATTGTGTCACGTGTTTGCCTTCCCATGTCGAAAGCACGAAAACCATTTGAACACGTCATTAGCTTCCCTAACTTTCTTGTCCATGTCCTCTCTCTCTCTCTCTGTAAAGGTGTGAGACAGACAGAGCCTACACAGACAGAAAAGAAAGGGGTGAAAATTAAACCTAGACACTCTTATTCACTCCTACACTACTAGCAAAAATACACTGATGTATGACTGATTTATCCCACACACAGGCTATAAACCCTCCCTACATGCTACCAAACACATGCGCACACATTGCCGTGACGTGGGAATGCGGAAATTTGACTGGGTATTGATTTCACCTTAAATGACCTTTGTAGTAGTACCCTATCTGTTTTCTAATTACCCCTCAGATCAATGGTAATACGAATACGCCATTTACATATTCCAGGGTCAAGCAGCGTTGGTTGGTACCTCTATTTATTCCAAAGCTGAGGCGAGCTGCAACCTCAGAGCTGTCGGTTTCTGACACAGATACATGCATTCATTTATTCAGTTTACAAATGCAGCCCTCGGGATGGTGGCTCTGGAGACATGGGCGTCGTACTGAAGACCTTCACACACCTCAGGGACCTGGGCTTCATCCCCCTTTTTAGCCAGGCTCCGACACGAAATCAGAACAGAACACCAGCGTGACTGATTAAACGGTTTGTGGTCAGCCATCCAAGATGGCCGCCACAATGTGGTTACGGTGCAGGAGGGAAGGATGTCTTTCGTCCTTGAGCCTTTTTTAATCTCACTTGGAATCTCACAAATGAGCATTGCAAGCTAGTTAAACACACGAATAGCTTTCTGAACTGGTTTAGTGGGATAAGGGCCAGCTTTGGCCTCCATTGTTTGTCTAGAGATCTCTGGTGTGTCAGTGATTTCCATTTGACCAATCAGGATTCCAATAGGGCAACATGACGTGGAGAGTAATCTGATCTGTAAACGCCGCCGGCTGGTGTTCGTGCTCCTTTTCCGTTTGTCTCAGCCATCCTTGAATGACGTCAGTGCAGAACTACATTGATTCTGTTTCACAATACAAAAAATAACAGTAGACGATTTTCTTTCTGTGTGTCTGCTGAAAGGGATGCTACATCATAATGATTTCCTGTCTTTTCATCTGGTTTGATATTAAACAGTGATCTGAAAACCAGTTTTCTGACAAACTAGCCCCCTGTCAAAACACCCCCCCCCCCACCCCCCAAAAGAAACCAAACAAAAAAACAACATAAAGCCAAATCCAAATATATTGAAGCAGTCAGTAAGAACATCATTGCTAACTGTACAATAGTGCTCTGGATTAATAACTAGCTTTAATACAGAGTCTTGAGTTTACATTCTCTAACGCAAATACAGCATTCCTCCACATGTGGACAAAACACAAAAAACACGGAAAATAAAATGATTGTACATCTTCTGTTTGGCGGTCGAGTTCCCAAAGTGTCCGGCGAAGGACACGACTCCACAATAAGAAGTCGAACGGTTCCCGAACGGAACATAGAGAACAACGAGCAAACAAACAAACAAAAAATAAACAAAGCAATGACACGCTGCCATGGCAGTTTATTTTTGGTTCTGAAGAACTAGCTTCGTCCTCGTTTAGTGCCTTCTTTCTTCCTCTCCCGGTTTGGAGAGGCTGTTTGTTTATTAATTTCGTTATTTGTGGCCAGTGTTTATGAGCCAGCAGCAGTCTGAGTGGGCGTTGGCGTTACGCTTGATTGGCAGTTTGTTAATTCGAGCTCGCCAGGGAGTCCGGTTGGCCGTCGTCCTACTGGAACCAGCGGAAAGGAGCTCCGGTGGGCAGCATCACCTTCTTAGAGACACAGGGAAGTAAAAGAAGGGGAGGGGGAGAGAGAGAAAGAAAGAAACGACAGCTGTGGTCAGAGATTCGATCATTTTAGGCCATGCTTAAAGGAATACACTAGTGCTTTTCAACATAATGTCTATCAACCGCATCTGTGGTGTGTGTGTGATTACGATGAGAAATTTGAGTTTCTCGGCACTGGGAAAAGAACGGGAGACATGTTTACTCCAAACTCACTTATAGTAAAAGTCTAAGGGCAGTTGTTGAATTCTGTCAATAAACGTTTATGCAAAACACGTATTTTTGTAGGTGTTAATTAATTTTTCAGTCAAAGGTATTTGTCAAATGGAACTACTTTATCGAAGGTAAGAATTTGTAGTTGCGTGGGTCTGAGGGCACATGAACACCATAAAAACTTCGGGAAAGCGTTAGTACCCAGAATGACTTGCTCCAGTGTTGGAAAGTTGCATAAAACTACGATAAGAAAAGGTCTGATAAGACTTTCTCTCATGTCTGTCTCATCACAACACCTTTATTGTTAGAGTATAATGGTTGTAGTTTTGAATTCACATTATACGGTCACATATTTTAAATTGTTTATTGACAGAGTTCAACAACTGCCCTTTAACTTCCATTATAAGTGAGTTACGAGTAAACAGTTTTTTTTTGTTCACTTCTTTTTTGTTTGACATTTCTTGTCTGTAATAATCACACATACACTAAAGATGCAGTGGATAGGGATTAGGTTGAAAAACGCTGGAGTTTTCCTTTAAGGTAAACATCTGAGAAGAGAACAGCAATGACAAACTTCCCAAAAACTGGAGCATTAACACCTGGGTTGCACTATGTTTTTTTTTCTTCTTTTTTTTTCTCTCTCTGTGCCTTCCTCTGCCTGATTTACCCCCCTATTAGTCACGTTTGCTCTCTCACCCCTCCCCCCGTGTCTCTCTCTCTCTCTGCGAAGTTGGACTCTGAGCCTGTGGAGCTTGAAATGCCGCAGTAGTGGCGGATTTTTCCCAGCATGCCCTG
>JAOUQW010000010.1:1589856-1594856 GCA_028565825.1 Olivaichthys viedmensis | reverse complement strand
CGTATAAGACTGGCACACACACATACACACACACACACACCCGCCACCCACCCCATCCTACATGCACACACACACACACACATAATGCACTCTCAGACCAACTGACACAGCCACACACACTCAGACACGCATACTTTAGTGCACTGTGATCACATTCACAGTCTATACTAAGAGAAATCTGCAAAGTTTTCAAGTTTTACATCTAATAATACTAATGAGTCTTTAATTGATGTAGCTCCTTGGATAAGTCTTTACAAACGTCTTTACGATTATCACACAAGCCCAGTCGCCTTGACTTACTAGACGATTCAATGACCTGGATGACTGTAAACCTGACAGTTTTCAAGTAAAACATGTACTGTATATAAGCTCTATTCAGACGGCGTTAGTTTCTCAAGGTGACGTCTGTAATATAATACTTGCACGTCTCTTCCCTGATGAAACTATAACATCCAGACGGCTATGAATTAACGCAAAACAAGTGGGTTTTTAGCACGTCCTTTTGCTACGAATCTGGATTTTTGCATCATAAATAATAAGATCATGACTTTACTTAAAGAAAACTAAAATCGGGATATAGTGGCGTATGTGAATATAAAGTGAGGCTTTATCCCGGAAGCTTTCATTGTAATGGTCAATTTAATCAGACTGCGGGATTGCGATCTTTTTCAATTGACATTCTTTTAAGTACTTAAATTATTTAACAAGTATTTAAGTATTTAGTAGCAACAGTCAAAAACAATTTTTAATGCAAGAGGTATCTCCTGCTGGTATAATCGCTGAGATGTCTATCCGCACGGGACTAAAATGATCAGACCACCCTTGAGTTTGTCGAAAAACAGCACCTGTAAAGGATCATGTTACCCCAACACCCCATGCAAAACTAGAACTCTTGTACGATATAATTTTCCAAGGACACAAAATATGAAATGCTGCTATAACAGAGAAAACCTATACCAATACAAGGCAAAAGTATGGAAGCAAGCAGTGATTTTTAAAGTTTTTAAAGATGTTTTACAATTAAGTCAATTTGACAACAACCAACACAACATCTAGTTTAGCCAAATGAAGTCTTTACGCAATATTCCCTTTTTTGTAGTGGTGTACTCTTACTCTAACATATTGTATAGGAAAAGCCTTTGTGCTTTTTGTTGATAACAGTCTCCTACACTGGCCAGTTTTGAACGATTTACACACTCCTAATTAAACACACTTGAATCAGTTTATCAAGCTTTCAGGAGCCTCTGAACGTGAGAATCATGCGTACACGATTAAGTTGCAATAAAACTCTAAATCGTAAATGCGAAATGCAAAAATAAACAATTCAAGCCATTCCGTTATATATCGTCGCTGTCCAATGAAAAACATGTATCTCCAAAATTCCAATTTTTCAGGAACTCTTCATGTTTAATATCATTAATCATACACAATAAATCCGAAATTGACTGTGTGATGTGTCAGCTGTTCATTGGTCATGTTAACTGCTGTGGGGTAGATGAAGGTTTTTGCCCACATTCCATATATGATAAAAGCGCAAAAAGTGGAGATACATGTTTTTCATTGGACAGCGACAATATGTTAATAAACGTGTTACTGTCTGTTATCTCTTTGAAAATGTTTCGATTTACAAAGTTAGTGTTGCGTCCACACTTTTGGCCTGTAGTGTATATTTGATCAATATTTTCACATCTAGCGATCATTTAGCGATTTGGGAATAAGCCACACAATGGCAAAAAGCAACAGCAGTATTACTGATAGAGCAGAGAAAAACTCTTAATCTTCCTGAATCTCATAGCTGACTTACATCTAATCTACTGAATAAACTATAAACAACTTGGGTTGAATTTACTTTCACGTCTTCAGAACACTTGGTTAAGGAATGATTCAGGGGAATTTACACAAATTTTACCTCAGATATAATCAATCAAGACATTTTAGTGTCCGAATTTAATTTAATGAGTTTTGCACTATAGCTTTGAGCCAACAAGTAATGGAAGCTTATGACCATCAATTAGCACCAGGCAAACACAAAATCGTAACTCAAATGACATTGTTTCTCTAAGTAACGCTATTTGTAGATCATCAAGTTATTAAAATAGCAGAATAGGCTTGCATTTTAAATGTTGGATTTCACAAATAAAGTGATTCCACGTTCAGGTTCAGTCATGTGATGTGCTTTTGTTCATTTTTATCTATACCAACATGTCAAAGTATTTAAAACCATATCAGCAAGTCCATATAATTGACAACTTCAACTTCAACTTGGTTTGAACTTTGAAGTGAGTGTGTGTGTGTGCGTGTGTGCGTGTGCGTGTGATTTCAGCCTGAAGCTGATTTGCATGATTCTAATTGACTGTCATAAGCTCCGATCACTTGATAGCTACATTAGCCTCGTAGCTCCAGTGCAAAACTGAAGAAGCAAAATTTGGACACCAAACATGTATTGGCGGATTGTCTTAATTTTAGGTGAGTGATTTTTATTTTTTTTCCCCTAAATGTATTGCGTATTACGTAGCAGGTATTCAGCTTCTTGTTCAGAAATATAAAAATAAACTCGTATAACAGCTCTGTGTGGTTTAAATACTGAAGCACTCTAAAATATTTCAATTGAACATATTTATTTAAGAATTTTTCCCAAACATTCAACTCTAAAACAGTTCTAATCACAGACTACGTTAAATCTCCTACTGCTGTGTGAAGGCTAGATTTGTGTTGACTGACCGAGAGCAGAGTAAACGTTGATATTGCGATGGATTTTATTACGTTTTAGTGGTCATAGTATTGTATCCATTGTTAATGTATGAAGACGTCTTACATATCACATTGGTTAGGAATGCATAAGCATATCTGAAAAAAGGATTTTGAACAGATGTGTTCGTACACACACCTGATCCAACCTATTGACTTCATTAAACATAATAGCACGCCATCCCATAATGCAACCCTTCCTATCTACAAAGTGCAAGTTCAGGTCAAACCTTTCGTTCCCACCAGCCTGAAACAAAATTAAAAAAAAAAACACCTTAATGATTTCATCAGTTAATGGACGAAAGTATAGAATCAGCGCAAATTATCCATCTAATCGAATTATGACTGATTTTAGACAAGCACTCTTACTCTGAGAAGTTTCCAGAGGGTCCCTATGGGCAGATAGTGTGATGGTTTTGGAAAAGGTAAAGAGCAAAATCATTTCCTGCGTTACGGATGGGGTCAGCCACAGTGGAACCTACTGCGGTTGACCACAGCAGTGTTTCATCCTGCTCATTCTATTAACATTACTGCTTTAACACATCCTCTGATTCAGCTCATGAAGAGCGTACGGCCTTTTTCCACTGCACAAAGTGCCAGAAACGCCAGAAAACCGAAACTGTGCTTTTTCCGTTGGCCAAAAACAGTTCCAGTTGTACTGCTTTCGGTACCTGCTCAAAGTTGGCACCTACAGGAACTAATGGTACCCTGGGGGCGGGGCTAGCAGCACTGTTCGCTGCTGATTGGTTACACATCCCGTGTCAGGCTGGTTTGTTGGTGCACTTTGAGCTGTTAAAAGCAACATTGTGCTGTTTTATTTCTCTAAACATTTAGGTTTAGCTTCTCAAATTAAACCCTCTCTTTCTTTGACTTTCACAGAACAACACAGCACGAACGTTCTTTTTTCCGATCATATGGGGGCTTCACTGAAGTTTTTAGTGTGTTTATAACATCCTTACAATGTTAAGTTTGTTATTTTCGTTTTTTGTCATATTTTCGGCAACAATTGCGCAAAATCAAAATCATTTTAGTTTCATTGCGGTGCAGATTTTGTTGTCATGCTTTTGTTGTTGTTGACAATTTTAAAACCTTCGTCAATGAGCCTTTTCGTCAGTGATTTTGTTGTATCTTAATCTAAGCACTTCTTCCATGTTGAACTTAGCAATGGCGCCGTCGTGTGTCGGTTGCTTTATTGTCATCACTGTGATTGTTTCAGTCGTCTCTCAAGTTCATGGAAAATGAAACTAGAACCTCAAGTCTTCTTGTTTTTGAATGTGCAGTGGAAAAATAAAGGTGTGTTCAAATAGTACTCCATAACTGAGATTGGGAAACACTGCATTAGAGTTGTACATAGTGCACCGGGTGAACATCATCATTGTTGTATGCAATACATTGTTGTACTGGCAGCTCTACCCTGCAATATGCGCCTGTGAGAGTTTTTTTTTTTCTTAAGCTCCCTTACCTTTTATAACGGCGTTATCTCACAGAGACTTCATAAGCTTGATGTTGGTGCAGAGTGAGAGCTATAACTTTTTGAAGGACAGGGTATAAACAAAGCTTACGTTTCCCCCAAAAGCACAGCAACTTATTCAAACCCAACCCAACCACAGGGTCTGAAATTGTTTAAAATGAGACAATTTCCAGATCAAGACTCTGTATTTGCCATCCTGGAACAGTTACAAGTGCACACATATGTTTGAGGGGTGCTGTGGGGTCAATAACCTTTGGTCACTCATTGCAGCTCATAACGAATCCTGTCCTCTACTTTCCTTCTCCAATACAGCAAAACAAAGCAGACGAAGCTCTTAAAAACAGTAACTTTATGTGTGAACAGCACTTCCCATACATCAAAATGCAGCATGTACCACAGAGGATCTGTGCTAAAACCCTGAAACATGGGGCTTTTAAGTGTAATGTTCATTTCTAATAGGATTTCTAAAGCTGCTGTGCATGCAAGGTCATCTGCCAGGTTCGGGGAGCCCACGGCAAAACTACTGGAACAGTGCGTGTATTGCAGGTCTGATGTTGCACCAAATGCAACTTTTTGGATGATACACTGGTGCACCCATTTTCTTTTTCGTTGTTGGCAACCAGTAATTTGTCACCGTGTATCCATAAAATTTAATAAACAAACAGTACTGTGCAAAAGTCAGAGAGCACCCTTTTGTTTATTCAGTTTTCAATCAAATGTTCATTCACTACTTAGTGTTAATGATTTGGTGGTAAACAATAATGATGGGAAAATGTTACAG
>JAOUQW010000010.1:1498802-1509324 GCA_028565825.1 Olivaichthys viedmensis | reverse complement strand
AAAACTCTATTTATTTTACTTAATTTCTAGTCATTACTAGAAAATGACAGGGAATATTTGGTATATAGTTATAGTAGATTTGTATAACCTAATAATAAACAGTATAGTATTTGTTTTAGCTTGTAGGATTTCGCTTTCTGTCATAAAACAAAGTGGGAAAGACATTAACCCTTGGCTTAGCTAGCTGCTAGGTATAAAAGCCATCATTGTATCCATTTCATGCTTTGTGTGCTTTGCCATAGAAACGACTCATTTCCGAGTCTAAGGGGATGAATTGCTCAAGACTAGAGTCTCAAAATTGTCATCTCATAATTACCATAATTCCAACATGAGGTGAACTAAAAATGTATACCTATTTCAAATGTATAATTTCAATAAAAAAAATCTAATGGGTAGTTTAACCCTAACAGAATATAAGGATTAAATGAATCCAGCTCTTTATGTAATTTCTGTGATATCTCTCTCTCTCTCTCTATCTCTCTCTCAGTGTGTTTTGTATCTCTGGTCACTGAAAATCCTCTACCCAAAGACGTTATTTCTACTGCGGGGAAACCATGAATGTAGACATTTGACCGAATATTTCACGTTCAAACAAGAATGTGAGTATAAAGTCACACACTTCTTTTTTTTGTCCACTAACTCCTTCACTTTGTCTCATAGTCAAACAGCGGAAAGGACATTTATCCATCTCCTATTTACCCAGAGTGCATTACTTTCTGCCTTCCTTCTCCATTTATCTATTTCTTCAACCACTATACTGCTTTCTCAGTCAATTTATCAATCCATCATGTCCATCCATCAATCCATCCATTGATTCATCCATACTTCCCACCCATCTATCCATCCATACAGCCATCTGTCCGTCAATCCATGCATTCATCATGTCTATCCATCCTTCTATCTAATCATCTATTCATCTTGTCCATCAATCTATCCTTGCATTCTGTCCATCCCACCATCCTGTCTGTCCATCCCGCCACCCTGTCCGTCCATCTGTCAATCCATCCATCCATCCCGTTCATCCATCCTGTCCTTCCATTCATCCATCCTGTCCATCCATCCTGCCCATCCATCCATCCATCCATCCATCTAGCAATCCATCAATCCATCAATTCTGCCTATCCATCCATCCATCCATCAATCCATCCATCCTGTCCATTCTTCCAACCATCCATCTATTTAACCATCCATCCATGCATACTGTCTATCCAGCCATCCATTCATCTATTTATCCATACAGCCCATTCATCCATTTATCCATCCATCCTGTCCAACCGTCCTTCCATCCATCCATCCATTCATCTATCCATCCATCCATTATGTCTCTTATTTAATCACTCTATCTACTCTTCTTCCTCTCCACTTTTGCAGTTGTCTCTTTGTCCCCTAAATCCCACCATTGCCTCAGAACCGTTCTTGCCCTCCTTCTCTTCCTCTGCAGCTCCATGTTTTCTCTCAGAAATGCTTTCTAGATCAGTCTCTCTCAAATGAAAGAGAGAGAGAGAGAGAGAGAGAGAGAATTAGCAGCAAATTAATTTACTCGTTAATGATTGGCCCAGAGAGTCAGCGAGTGTGATTTCCCTGATGGGACAGTAAAGAGTGGGCGCCCTCCTTTTCCATCTGCCAAGTGCGAGAACACACACACACAGAGGCTTCGTTGGACACACTCCGAGCCTGAAGAGGGCTGCCCTCAGCTAAAGAAACCTCCACCCTCTGAGAGGGACAGCAAAATGAATCGTGCTTTCTTAAAGACACACACCCAACACTTGTTTTGAAGGTCATAAACATTTTTGATATTTAATAAAAAAAATTTTGACATGGCGGGTTCACGAAAAATGTCATTAGACAACAGAAAAAAGCACATACGTGCCTATACTTTTACTCTTATCAAATCCAGATTATATGAAACCGGTGTTGAATGGTCTGCACTTGCATATCGAAACATGATTGGCTTACATTTTATGATGCAACAACACTCGCCTGTTACATGTTCAACACTGACTCAGATTTTCCATTGAGTTTTTCAAGTGCCTCTTTTTCTTAAAAGATTGTCACTCTGGTCACTTAAAATGAATTCTCCCGAAAGATTTTAATCATAAGCATGTTTTAGACTGACTTCAAAGATATGAAAAAGAACCCACAATACATTACCTGATTAGACTGTGCACGAGTGTGTGTGTATGAAAAAAAACATGAAAACGAGATGAAAGGTGTGTGTGTGTGTGTGTGTGTGTGTGTTGCTGAGTGATGCAGTGGTATGACTGAACAGATGGAGTAGCTCTGGGATGGCGAAGTTGACACAGTACAGATTGTCTCTCTCATACACACACATACACACACACACACACATACACACACACAATCTCTTTCTCACTGTCTCGATTGACAGTGCTTTGTGAAAGTGTAAATTCATGCAGGATCTCCATGTACAAATGAGACACAGAAAAAAATACAGCCTCTGAACATGCCACAGTGTTTTTCACTCATTATTCCTCTCACTCTCAATTTCCATCTTCTTCCTCCTCTGTCTTTGTCCCTCTCTTAGGTAAAATCAAATACTCGGAGCAGGTGTACGACGCGTGTATGGATGCATTCGACTGTCTGCCGCTGGCCGCTCTGATGAATCAGCAGTTTCTGTGTGTGCATGGTGGCCTCTCACCCGAGATACACACGTTAGACGACATCAAGAAGGTGCGCACACACACACACACACACACACACACACACTCTCCTTATAAAAACATGAATATGCAAGATGACTCTTGCACAGAGGAAACTGAACCTGCAGAACTTCATGTCCATTAATGACACCATTTAGGCCTGGTTTATTTCATGCATCATCTATTCTGGATGGTAATAAGATTTTAACCCCATGCATCTCTGGTTAGCCGGATTGAAATCTGATTGCTGTATAGCACATACAATGCAAACATGCACATGCAAATAAGCTCATAACACCTGACCAACACTATGAGCAGTGGTTCCTCATTTCCAGTTCTATTTTGTTCTTGTTAAATTTTGCATGGCGTTTTTAACTTCCTGGAACTCAGAGAAAGGCGCCAATCTTTGATCTTTAGCAGACGCTGTTTAGACTGTTTAAAGGTGGGGTCAGTGATTTTTAAGTCAGAACGCTTTTTGTAATATTTGGGGACGTTCTCCACACATTCCAGCAGCTTCAATAAATTATCTGCTCAGAGGAGAAACCCCGTCTTCAGGCTCTGTAAACGGGAGCTTGATGGGACCACCAACATCCAATCAATCAGGACAAGGAGGCGTCTCTACTTGCCTGTCAACCATGTTGCCTGTCAATTCAGAAAGCTCCACGTTTAAGCCTAGACATCATGCATGCATGTGTTTTGTAGGCGTGGCTTTAGAGGGAACACTAAAGACTGTAGAAGCTGTATTTGACATCTTCAGCCAAATTCGCTGACTATACCTTTAATACAGCAGTGATCCTGGTAGCAGTAGTCTGCAGTTTATTGTGGACAATGGTAGCCATCCAAATCACTAATGAGCAGTTTGTTTCCTGTGTGCACCAACTATACGTGTCTTCCATGATTACTGTATGACGGCGTCATGGATCAAATGCGTTATAATGTAATGTGTAGGAGAGGTTTTGGTTGTCAAGTGTAACTTGATGAAGCAGATGTACTGTATTTACACTTGTATAACATCTGGTTACAATTTGTCTCAGACGGCTTTCACACCTGGTCGTTTCATATGTCTTGAGTATCAGGATTATATCCGGATAGAGATTATCCAATCCAATCGCTCAAACCGCTTCAGGAGGTCTAATACGCATTTTAGCCAGATGTTATACAAGAACATCAGTTACTCCAAGCCTTATTTGACAACCAAAACCTCTCACAATACATTATGCCTTAAAGCCCGTAGTCCAGTCCACATCACTGAAGGTGCCCAGCACTATTCCCTTCAGGCTTCACTTCGTTCTTGCACCCAATTTGATCTGCGGACCAAAGCAGTGTTTGCTATTAAACAGTCTAAACAGTGTTTTCTTTCAAATAAAAAAAAGAGTTTAGGAAGAAAAATAAATACCAAGCAAAACGTTTGAAGCATCAGCAACCATCTTCTGCATAGAACAACTAGAATTGAGGAACAACACATGAAGTTGGTGGTCAAGTGTTATGAGCTGATTTGCATATTACACACGATACAGCAATCAGATTTCAATCCGGAGACGTGTTACACTACAAGTGTAAGTGCATGTGGTTAAAATCTTATCAGGATACAATCAAGATACAAGACATGTGAAACAATCAGGGTCTCAGACCTTTTGAAGATGTTTGAGCTATTGGATTTAAATGCATCTTGGGTGCATTTATGCCTGCATTTTTATGTGGATAATCCCAATCCGGATATCATCTTGATACTCAAGATGCCTAAAACGACCAGGTGTAAGCAGGGTCAATGTCATTTGGGATAGTATTTTGTGTCAGGCTTGGTATGGCAATAAAAATTCAAAATCTCTCTCTCTGTCTCTGTCTCTGTTTCTGTTTTTGTGCTCCAGCTGGACCGGTTTAAAGAGCCTCCAGCCTTTGGGCCTATGTGTGATCTGTTGTGGTCAGATCCACTAGAGGACTTTGGCAATGAGAAATCGCAGGAATATTTCAGCCACAACTCTGTCCGTGGCTGCTCCTACTTCTACAGGTACCTGCCTGTCTGTGCGTGTGTGTGTGCATGTGTGTGTGTGTGTGTGTGTGTGTGTGTGATTGGGGTGTGACGAAGGGATGTTAATAATGGGTATATTGATAATAATATCGATGATGTATCTGAAAGAGAGAGAAATGGAGGAAAGGAGAGCCACAATTAAGCCAGGCGCACACTACACTACACGATTTACCCTTTTTTGACAATTTTTTTTACAATCGATGGCGAGTAGCGGAACCCAATAACCAACTTAGGAGGAGAAGAAAAAAGAAAAACGGTTAGGAGACAAATTAGTGATCAGCGTGTGCAGTGCACCACAGAGATGAAGGAAAACAGTACCTTTATAATCATGTAAAAATGACTACACCAAATGACAAAGAGAAGATTCTGCTTCTTGTCTATGTATATAAAGACACAAACAAGTCCAGCAAGACGCAGTACATCCAGCTGCAGCTTTGTTTGTGTCATGTGATAATGGGATTGTGCAGATTTCCA
The DNA here is from genome assembly GCA_028565825.1 of Olivaichthys viedmensis. NCBI lineage: Eukaryota > Metazoa > Chordata > Actinopteri > Siluriformes > Diplomystidae > Olivaichthys > Olivaichthys viedmensis. The sequence continues at coordinate 1,504,161 of JAOUQW010000010.1, read as the reverse complement.
CAAGATTTGCGAATTTGAGGTTTTTTTCAGTGCCTATATGCAGCCTAGTACTTATGTGTGTAATATCTTTGCTTAATTGCCTTACAACAAAAAGACAAGAAATTCTGTAAAAAGCTGACGTAAAGTGTAAGATGCAATCCTTTTTTTAAATCCGTTGCACTCTAGTGTATGCCCAGCTGCAGGCAGTTAAAATAAAGTCATCTTTTGTATGCATTAAATTAATTTTACATACCCAGTTATTCTGTGAGATAAAACCTTTAAAAGGCTTCATCCTGCGCCACCGTGATCCAGAAAAAAAAGGCTTTTTTAGCTGCGCTGATTACAACCTGTAAACATGTAAACAAACCATTTAGAACCTTTTCGTTAACGACAGCGGCTCTTGTTTCTTTGTAAAAGCTTGGCGTGCGAATTTTCCGACAAGTACACGGTTCCGGTCCCTCTCTGTGTTGGAATATTCAGTTGGCGAGCGGTGTGTGTGTACGGAGCCGTGTGCTCGGAGCAATTAGGTGTAGTGTGAAAACGGTCCTGCGTCTGTAATTGGAATTGTAAAGCAGCCCAAACAGCGGTCAGGCTCAGCAAAACACAGAATTCCCACGATCCCCTGGGAAATCGGGCGATCTGTCGTTACTATGACAACTGGCTACTACTGCCAGGTCTGCCGAGAGCGAGAGCGGGAGAGAAATAGATATACAGTATAAATAAAAAAGAGCAATAGAGATGGATTTGCTTTCTCTCATCTCATGAAATCCAACATCAATGAGAGGGAAACAGACGAGATGGAGATGTGGTGTGTGTGTGTGTGTGTGTGTGTGTGTTTGTGTTTGTGTGTGTGTGATGTGTTGCTAAATGCTGCTTGACAGAACATGAGGGTGAAAATACAGAGATGATGACAACAAATTCACATCATTAAAACTCACTTTAAACACAAAGGCTAACAAAAACAGATAAGTAATATAGTTAAGTTATTTCTCAAAGCAGAATATCAACGGAGTGCTTTTTGAGCAGCAGTTTTCCCACTGAGCTCAGAGCACAGCGGAGACGAGAAAAAAGTGCTGGAGCAGGAAAAAGTGCCGCTCGGTGAGCGCAGTGCGAGATTTCCATCTGCTCACTTTCCCCACTTTCTTCATTCTGTCATTGCAACTTTTCTGTTTTCTATATTAATAAACCAATTTGGAGCCAGCTGTAAGACTGTAGAGTTAGTCATCTCATTAAGTTTACTACAGTGAAGTGCAAAAGTTTGCATCCCCTATAAATTATAATTTAATTTAATTTATAGCAACAAGACATTTTTGGTTTCACAGAAGTTTAAGTTGCAAAATGGCCAAATAGTGTATGTCAAGATATTAATAGTAAAATAAATCTTAATGATATCGGTTCAAAAGTTTGAATTTCTTTTTCTGAATGTGATATAAATATTCTCTAATACATTGTAAGTGCACTATTTGCCGTTATATCCTCTAAACAGCTTTGTTAGTTGTAATTCTGCCAGATGTCTTACACTGCTTTACTCAGATCAGGTGTGGAGACTGTGAGGGTCAGGGCAAAATTTCTCTTCAAATTGATTAATGCCTTATGCTTTTGTTGTCTTGTTGCAGGATACACCTACATTTCATTTTTTAACTTCTTGGAACTCTATTTCTTGGTAGATAAATTGTACAATAGAAGCACTTTTTTCTTTTTTCCCATTAAAAAACGGTAGGGGGTGCAAACTTTTGCACTCAACTGTAGCCAAATATGAAAATTCCGGCCACTACACATTTTAAGATATTCTTAACCTTTCAGAAAGCGATACTTCCTAAACTTGTCTTATACGTTTAGTTACTTATGGGTAACAGTAACACTCTATGCCTCTGGCACACACAGGCTGTATTTCAGGGATGTTCACTGCATTAATCTGTTCCTTCTTGTTACTGTCCCTGAGTGTATACGATAATGAGAGAGATATACTGAAGGACTGAAGGCGCTCATCTTGAGTTCAGGTCCACTACATCAGTGGTCCTGGTGTAATAATCTCGTCCTGCATGTTTTGCTGTGTTCCCTGATCACACTGTTTGCATTATTGTGTTGCAGTACATCACTGGATTTTTCTAAAGTATACAAAATCGCATGCCGGCTTTATTTTTTGCTGCAGTTGCTTTTTTTATGAAAGATTTTTTAAATCAAATGCACACATAAGGAAGTTAACTAACCTCACACACACTTATCTAAAAACGTTACAGTCGAATGCAAAAGTCTTCACACCCTTAGGACAAAATGAAGAAGAATGAAGAAATGTCATTTATAGCAACAAGCCATTTAGTGTGTTAGGTTTCACAGAAGTTTGTTCATCATCTTAAGATATTAATAGTGAAAAAAAACAATGATGCCAGTGCCAATGATGATGTGCATCTCCCTTTCTGGATGTGACAGAAATATTCTCTCATAACCTGTATGCAGGTAATTAGAGAATAATACTATTCAGTTATATTTCTGTCAGATGTCATGAACTGCCTTCTTCAAATCAGATCTGGAGATTGAGAGGGTTGTGGCAAAACTTCTTTTCATACTATTCTTCTGTTGATTTTGCCTTATGTTTTGGATTGTTGTCTTGTTTCAGGAAACACTCACATTTCATACTTAACTTCTTGAAATTATAATTTTGTACATAAATTGTAAAATAGAGGTAGATTTTCCCTTTTCTCCTCCAGAAACCATGGGGGATTGAAACTTTCGCATCTGACTGTACTGTATGTGGCATAGTAACTAGATATCCAGACTAGCACTTCATCTAGCTGGTTAAATTGAGAAAGTTGCAATCTATGTCCTGCAGATACACACTCTTTTGTACCCAGCACTTGCACACACCTGCGTGCTAATTTGTTGAACCAGCAAATTAAGTATACATTTCCAGAAAGTCAAATGCAATTCTTTTGTGTGATGCAAAACGACTTTTCCACTAAAACATTCAAATATGGTTTTGCAAATACCAGCTATTTATGATGTAAATGAAACCCAGCAATCCAACAGACTCACCGTCACATCTAATTTGTGTCGTTTTTGTCTCAGTTGAATCGGATCTGATCTACACAGCTTCTCCTCCATATTGCGCATGAGTGCTTCACTGTACGTCAGCTTATTAAGTTGTGAAATATTATGCAGCCGTAAACCAATGCAGTCATTTCTGGGTCGCGTGAGTGTGTTAGAGCAGGAAAAACACTGAAATATGCAGGGGTGCTCTGGGACCAGGGTTTGGGAACCACTGTACTCCATCACCGGATTGCCACGAGCACAAGTTGTATGATGATCACTGAGCTCCTGAATACAAATGACTCACTTTAGGAGTGACTAAACACATTTCACTCTGGGCGTCAGTTTTATCTGAACGTTAGCTAACCTGCCTGCGAGAGTCAGACTTGTTTTGCATAGGAAAACAAGTCTTTACAGGAGTAAATATGCAGCAGTGATGGACAGGAAGATGGATCTCCTTGCTTTCGGTCTGTCAGGCGACTGCTGTGCTTATCAGATTCTGCTTCAGATTCACTTCAAATTTATTTCATTCTCGCCTATTTTTAGCGGGTATTATACTGTGATTTGGAGGGTTTCTGTTACATGGCACGGTATATGTCAGCGTGGGTAAGGATGTGTTGGAAAAATGTTTTATTTCAAAACGATAAAATGTCATTATTATGGGCTCAGTACTTCCACCTTGTGGTTGACAGAGAGAAGATAAGCAGAATATAATGGTGCGAGAGACTATGACCAGTTTCTCATAGTAGAAACAAGGTGCTAATACTTTCACAGCATGATTCTCCAAATGAGTCACTGTGTTTGATACTCTGTGATAAATTCTGTCACAGCTCTTATGAAAATTAACCAAGGTGTTTGTGGCCCAAATGAATAGCAGGGTTATTGTGGTATGTCTGCCTCGTACTTTGGTAATAGTGTGGTTGTACGGCTATGGTTTGATTACTGTTAGTATATTATTACTATAGTATGTTCACTTTATGTTAGCATCATAGTTAAATAGGTAATAAACATAGTTATCATAAGGTACCATTGTAAAATCATAGTTGTATCATGTTCTCAAACTAGTTTAGTGAATTTTCATAAAGGTGACTTTGGGATGTCATTTAAAAGTTTGAAGAGGAAACAAACGAGCCCGTAGTGCCAGAAATGCTCTTTTCCATATTTATTACAATATTCTGACAATCTAACAGTGTTTATGATGGTGTCAAACCGATGTTTCACAGAACCTGCTTAAAATGGAAAACAATACAATCAAAGGTGATTAGGAATAGGGGACAATACGGAAAACTTTCACCATCAAAACTCTGCTCATCTTCATAGTTTAAGCAGAAAAATGACACCTCCCCATCTCTCTCATTTGGTTCTTTGGTATTAGCCAATGCAAACATTTTCTCAGCCTAAGCACTCTGACATTTCCGAACTTCACCCTTTCATCCCGGCTAATCCCTTTGTACTGTCGACTGACTTTCATAGCCAGTCAAAATTCTTATCAATACTGCTTCATTCCTGGTAAAAGCTAAGTATGTCATTATATTCTCAGGCCCTATTATTCATGAGGAACACACTATCAATAGTGTTTATGTCACCACAGACCACATTATGACCTTCTCAAAGCAACACTTCACCCGCATGTCAATAAGCATGACATGGCCTAATGTGAAGCCTGTTAACAGAAAGAAAGAGAGATAATGTAGAGTTATCTCAATTATGCATATTTGATCATTTTATATATATTTATTTATTATAAAAATGTCTACAAAGGTACTACACTCTGGAAACAGATGAGTTAAAAACGACACATAGTGTGTCTAGTTAAGGACAATGCATTTTGTGTCACTTTTACAGTGTGTTATCAGATTTAATACAGGCAGGGGGGGCAAACTTAATGTAAATCAATGAACGCTAACTTTCAGTGACTTGATGTTTGACTTCTGTACGTAAACTTGATAAGGAATCAAATGAATTGATAATAAATTGACCTGAACTACATGTGAATTTAACAGTTTTTTAGCTTGTTACTGTGAATTTATGCTAAAGGAACATCTTCACACGGGTCATGTGATTATAAATCATATTTGTATTAAATATCTTGTACGCAAAGTGCTTTTAAATACATTATTGCAACATATGAAAATAGCCAAAATCGTAATAATTTTTTTTTATTACATTTTTTTATTTTTAAATACACTTTAAAAAATAATGTGTGAAATGAACAACAGACTTTTTGTTTTTATGACTATTTTAACACATTTTTATAACTACATACTAGGATGTTGTATTAGTTTCACTGTAGTTACTGAAAAACATGCTTTAAGAGGAATAACTGAATAATAAGCTAAGACTTCAAAGAGTG
>JAOUQW010000010.1:1409504-1419987 GCA_028565825.1 Olivaichthys viedmensis | reverse complement strand
GCAGTTTCTGGCGATGATAGACATGTTCACCGATGTTTCTGATGAACATTACATGTAAGATTATACACTGAAACGAGCTACAAGTAACAAAAGCACCATATATTCTGGACCCGTAGTGGCCGCTGCGTGCTACCGCGCCGCCATCTTCAACAACCAAACACATCTAATTGTGTTTGGAAGCATATATTTGTGGAGCCGTGTGCCAGTATGCATATACTGAGGATGCCCATCTGTGTGTGGAAATTTATAAACCTGTGTGTGTGTCTCAGCGTCACTCTTGGCATATCGAGCAAACATTAGCGACCTTAAACACAAAAAACACACACATACACACACTTCAGCAAGTATGGCACAGATGGCTTAATTTATCAAACCTGTTCAGAACTGATCACATGACAGCAGGGAACTCATCAATAAGGCGAGCGGCAACACACTTGCTCGCTAAACCCGCACCAAGTCTCCAAGAGCACCGCTGGCCCTTAGCAAGCCCATGCACTGGGTCAGTGGTGTGTGTGTGTGTGTGTAGATTTCTAAGTCAGTGCAGGTGCTGCTCTCCGCACACCACAGTGGCAGGCAAGCAGTGATGGATACACCATGCTGAGATATTCAGTACAAAAGGCCATCGATTAAATGTTACAATGGCAACCAGCAGCTTACACAGTTTGGCGCTGTGAATGCCAAAAGAGTAATTGTACACACTATTTTTCATGTGTCACTTCTTCAACACCTATCAGGATTTGGACTGCACCCTTACAGACTCTGTACATTTGGCATATGCTAATGTACATTGACATATGGTTCCAACCTAGTGACGAGTGTATTCAAGCAGTATTCACTAACAAGTTCACTTTCTCACCAACACTCTGCAAACACTTCTGAAACTAACACATTACATGAATTCTTTCCCCTCGCCTATTGGTGTGGCCTTGTCACAGTTCAGAAGTTTTTTTTCTTTTCTTTGGGGGGTCTGAGAATCACAGTCAAATGTGTATCCAACTGGCCTATAGCATATTTTGTGTTGTAATTAGTTGATTGTTCTTTGGTATTTAAAGGAGCATTTAATGATCTAATTACAGTAAAAAGTAGGAAGTATCTTCATACTTTATCTTTAAAAGACATTTGGAAACAAGAAATGCAAACTACAGAACCAGTCAAATATTTTAGGGCAAAGTTTACACTTTTCACTTTCACTTCATGTTTCTTACTGTAAAATCTCAAGCAGTACTTGAGGCAAACCATTTAGGTTGAAGGGGTTCAGCTAATAAACCTTAGCTGTTTCCTTCCCTCAGGACCTAACTCTACACAGAGGTCATCCAAAATCAGGAGCTCTGTACTGTATGGCCCAATTAGAAAATTCATGTTACAGCAGTTTGCTGGATGATATTGCTGTACACATAGTGATGTTGGCACCCTCTCGTCCAGAATGTCCACCATTGTTCTTTTCAAATCAATACAATTCAATTCACAGTAGCTTTATTGGCATGACTGTATACAGTACAACGTTGCCAAAGCATCGGGGAAACAATGAAAATAACAAAAACAACAGAAAAGATCAATAAGAACAATATTAATATTGACAATAACAACAGAGATACCAATAAATAATAATGGCAGAGATATCAATAATAATAATACTAATAGCAGTGGTCATAATGATAATAATAGTAAGAAAGCTAACAAATACAGTACCAACAATAATGACAACAATAATAACGGGAGGGATGGATTCACTTGAGAGTACTTGAGTTTGGAAAGTGAGTATGCAAACATGCATGAACTGGGCTGTAGAAATACAGTTTAACTGGTGATTTACCTCTTTAAAAAGTATGTTACCCTGTTGTATCATCAGGTATATCGTCACCTCTACATGTGAGGACTGCAGTCACAGAATTTCAGTCAGGTAAAGAAGAAACGCAAATCTGATTTAATCACTGGGCTGGAGCCAAGTGTTGTAACTTGACCTTAGTGTACAGTCCTGATTGTAAATGTCTTGAGGTCTAAGAGGAGATCTAGATCCAGTGTATGTTTCGACAGCAGTAAATTCCAGCTCGTCACGCTTCTGTGTGTCTGTGGTTCGCTAGAGGAAAACGACTGACTTGTATTTGAAACACGTTCCACTTCCATTTCCACACCCTGGTAAAACATGTTGAGGAAAAACTGTAGGCTGAAAACAACGCTACCTGAGTGGATGGCGTGAGGATGGAATGGGTGTGTGTGTGTGTGTGGATGTAATTAGCACTGGGTTCCAGGAGTGTGTCGATCACTGGGGTGCATTTTGAGGGGACAGACAGAGAGAGAGCGGGATTTGCTGTGTCTGTGTGTTTATGCCTGCAGTAGTGCGCCAACCATATGTCACCATTCTGTGGACACATCTGTCGCTGTCGCTTTCCCAGACTGAGAGTGTGTGTGTGTTTGGAAATGCATCTTTGCATGTGTGTGTGTGTGTGTGTTTGTGTGTGGAAGTGCATCTTTCCATGTCTACGGGTATGTGTTTCTGTGTGCATTTGAGTGCGCCTGTGTGTGTTTCGGTGTGCCTGTAAGGATGTGTGTGTCTGTAAGCATGTGTGTGTCTGTGTGTGTATGCATTTGAGTGTGCCTGTGTGTATTTCTGTGTGCCTGCTAGTATGGGTGTGTCTGTGTGTGCCTCTAAGTGTGTGTGTGCCTGTAAGCATGGGTGTGTATGCATTTAAGTGCACCAGTGTGTGTTTCTGTGTGTGTGTGTGTGTGTGTGTGTTTGTGTGTGTATGTGTGCATTTATCTAAACCTGTGTATGTGCATATGTGGCCATGCATATTTGCATTTTAGCTCTTTCTGGGGACAAAAAGTCCTCATAATTATAGGAATGTGAGGTAATTTTGAGATTGTGAGAACATGCAGCTTCTATTTGAAAAATGAAAAGAGCCCATATATTTCTTCTTGATAACTTAGGTTAGGGTTAGGGTTTGGGGTTAGAGATTGGTAGATTGGTAGTTAGAGTTAGGGCTAGAGGCTAGGAGTTGGGATTAGGGTTACACATTAGGGTTAGGTGTTAGGGGTAAGGGGTTGGGATTAGGGTTAGGGGTAATGAGTTGGGATTAGGGGTTGGGGTTAGGGTTAGTGGTCGGGGCTAGGATTAGGGTTAAGGTTACACAGGTCAATGGGAATCCTCCACAAGAATAGTAATACAAGATTACACATGTGTGTATATGTAGGGACTGTCAGCTCCAGAAGGGGGGAAAATTATTGTATAAAATAAACATTACACACAGTGATTGAAATGTTAAACTCCTAACAATATAAAGGAGCTTGAAATGTTGTGCATGGAGGAGGGTCCAAGATTCCTCTACAAGTGTCTCCAAACTTATTAGATATTACAGGAAGAGGCTCAGTGCTGTTATTCTCTCCAGGGGGGGCTTCACCAGATATTAATTATAAGGGTGGCAATAACTTTGAAACCAGTGTTTTACAGACAAAACTACTTAAGAGTATGCTCAAAAATAGTGTTGAAATGAAATTATACAGAGTCACAATGTTTTCGCTAAAAATATCTTTCATTGCATTCAGTGTTATTAATTTTATATATTTATTTTTGCACATTTTCATTAAGGGTGCCAATAATTCTGCACTTGACGGTCTGTGTGCATGTGCAATTATGTGTTTTTGTGTGCGTTTGTGTAGGTATTGTGTATTGTGTGTGTGTGTGTGTAAGTTATGAGTTTTTGTATGTAAATTAGAGTCCGTGAATGTGTATGTACTTGAGAATATATGTGTGTGTGTATGTATGCATTTATTCGAGCCTCTTTGTGTTTGTGTGTGTGTGTGTGTGTGTGTGTGGCAGAGCGGGAGTGTTTTTTGAGCCCTACGCAGGCTCTATCGTTCATATCGGCGTCTCCCTCTGTCACCTGTTCATTTGTATGGCTCTGACAGTTCTCATTATTGCTTTGGCAGTAGCTCAGCTTGTAATGCCAATGCAGCATTTGAGCGGAGTTCGAGCGGCCGAGTGTGCGTGTCTGTGTGTCTGTGTATGTGTGTGTGTGTGTTCCCACTTCCTGACTGCAGCCCACATCATCACCAAGACAATTACCGTCGACGGCCCGGACCCACAAACAAACAAACATGACAGGAAGTGTGACAATAATGATCTGCATATAGACAGTGTGTTCATGTATACCGCGTGGTGTCAGATATACAAAGCAGTTGGAGAGTCAATTAACTAACGAGGATGTAATTAAGCAAAACTCATTAGTGGATTCAATGTGAGCTGTCTGTCTGCTGTCAAAGCAGTCCTGCAATGTTGAGGTTTACAAGTGATAATGAATGTTGAGACTGTGCTATCTTGGAACACGTGGTAATCCTTTGATGCTATGTGATGTGTAAACTGAGGTATTAAAAACTGAAGTGTTTATAATACTTAATTACATAAGACGTGAGCAAGGTGTGGTTTTCAAGTTAACTTTGTCTACACCAGCTACAAGTACAATTATTACATTCTTATAAGAATTTTTTTTTTCTTGTATTGGAACATACACTGAGGTGCCAGTTTATCGGGTAAACCAACCATTTAGGTGCACTTTGTAGGTGTATAATTACTGATCGTAGCCCATCTGTGGCTCTGCATAATGTTTCAGTCACGCTCTACCCCATTATTCAATGAAAAAGAACCACCGTGAATGCTGCTGTGCCTGATATATACATACCAGTGCCACATACCATCCCTACCGTGCCACTACTATGTGGTCCCTTTCCACTGATGTACAGGGTAGAAGGGGGCTGACAAACTGCATAGCAACAGATGGATTACAGTGAATAATTGTATATCGACAAAGTGTACCTATATTGTATGCTTACCTAACAACACTCACTGTATGTAGTCAAGTCAAGTAATCTTTATTTATATAACACAAGTGTCAGCCAATGTACTGTACAGTAAAATCAAATAAAAGTCAAGAACCAGGACAGGACAGGACAGGAATAATACAAAACAGATGACTGGACGTTATAGACCTTAAGAAGAGCCCAACACTTAGGAAAATAAACACTGTGGGCAATTGTGGTGAATTACTTTATAAATAATTATTAGCATTTCCATATGCTTGGGGCAGCAACAGAAAAGCAACAGCCCGATTACCTTTGAACCTCATCTCAGACCATGGAATGCTTAAAAGCAACCAGTTTGAGGATGTAGACGTAGAGCAACCAGTTTGAGGACGTAGACGTGGAGCAAGAGGTTTGAGGATGTAAACGTAGAGCAATCGGTTTGAGGATGTAAACGTAGAGCAACCGGTTTGAGGATGTAAACGCAGAGCAACCGGTGCAACCAGTTTGAGGATGTAGACGTAGAACAACCGGTTTGAGGATATAGACGTGGAGCAAGCGGTTTGAGGATGTAAACATAGAGCAAACGGTTTGAGGATGTAGACGTGGAGCAACCGGTTTGAGGATGTAGACATAGAGCAACCGGTTTGAGGATGTAAACGTAGAGCAACCGGTGCAACCGGTTTGAGGATGTAGACGTAGAGCAACCAGTTTGAGGATGAAGACGTAGAGCAACCGGTTTGAGGATGTAAACGTAGAGCAACCGGTTTGAGGATGTAGACGTAGAGCAACCAGTTTGAGGATGTAAACGTAGAGCAACCAGTTTGAGGATGTAGACTTAGAATGGGGGCCAAGGAAGTCAGAGAGTGCCATGCCATGTGGAGCTTTAAAAGCAAATAATTTAAACTTAAATTCGGTTGTATATTGACTGGTAATCAGTGAAAGGAAGCCAGTACAGGGGAGACGCTATCCTTTTTTTTTTGCTAGTATTTGGCTACACTTTGGACCAGCTGCAGGTGTGACAACGTTGACAGACAGATTACAATGTAAAGGAACTTGGAGTCGTCAATGAGGAAAGAAACAAAAGCTTTGATGACAGTTTCTGCATCTTTCAAAGACAAGATGAATTTTCCTTAGGCAATAACTATAAACTGGAAAAAGTTACCTCTTACAACCAAGATATTTCACATAATTGTATATATTAGCCGATAATCTCCCCAGAAGTCAGGATGACTAAATATAATAATTTCCATCTTGTCAAATTTTATATCCCTGAGACATAAGAAAAAGAGGTGCTGATAGGCATTTTCACCAGCAGGTACAACTGTGTATTGTCTGAATAGCAATGGTACAATGAAAACAAAATATGGACCAACAAGGAGCCCTGAGGTACCACACAAGTAATGGCTCCTGAGAAAGAGGAGAAGTTGCCAATCTTAACTGAAAAAAGTTTATTTTTTAAGGCAGGAAGCAAACCACTATAGAGCAGTGCCCTGGATGCCCACACCGCACTTGAGATGGTTCAAAAGAATAGTATGGGTGCCTGTGTGAAAGGCTGCACTAAGATCCAATAGAATTAAAACAGCACACTTTACAGAATCAGTGGTTTAAAGTAAGTCATATAACACCTTGAGGAAGGCAGACTTTGTGCTATGTTGTGCTCTAAAACCTGACTGGAATTTCTCAAGAAGGTTATATCAGCTTAAAATGAGGAAAGCTGAGAAAAAAACAACGGACACTAAAACCTTTGAGACAAATTTTAATTAAGAGATTGGTCTAAATATAGCAAGAATGGTAGCATTTAGGCTGAGCTTCTTTTTTTTATCAGAGTGTAATTTAGAGTGTAATTATTTATTTAAGTTGTAAATTAAATTGACATTTTTTAGAAATTAAAGCTATATGTTTTTATATGTAATATATCATGTTACTTATGAAACAAAACAGCTTAGGCCTTGCTTTATGGAATATATGTTATGAAAAACCCGGACACAACAGATCGGATCCAATCACAGAAACTCTTTATTCTGTCACATAAGGGACGTTCAATCTCGTAATCGTTAAACAGGCGTGTAAGTCCAATAACCAGAGCGGGTCCAGGATGTCTGCTGCCTGGACCCATGACTGTTCCTCCGGACTGTACCCTTCCCAGTCTACCAGGTATTGCAGCCCATGACTCCGACACTGGGAGTCCAAGAGGGCCCGGACGGTGTAGACTGGTTGGCCCTCAATCTCGAGCGGAGTAGGGGGTTCTTCCCTGGCACTCCCGACCTGAGGATGAGAGGAACAAGGTTTGAGAAGGGAGACATGGAAAGTGGGGCGTATTCGATATGATGTGGGTAATTGTAACCGGTAGGTGACGAGGGTGATCTGTCTGACAATGGGGAATGGACCAATGAATCGGGGACTTAACTTTCATGAGGGAAGTCAGAGTCTCAGGTTCTGGGTAGAGAGCCACACTCTCTGTCCCGGGCGGTAGTGCGAGGAAGGATGCTGATGGAGGTCCGCTTGGACCTTCTGGTGTCGGATGGCCTGTTGTAGGCGGACGTGCGCGGCCACCCAGGTCTGCTCGCTCCGTCGTATCCAGTCGTCGACCGCCGGTACCGCAGATAGTTTGCTAGACCAGGGGAACAGGGGGGGCTGGAACCCCAGCACACACTGAAACGGCGTGAGTCCGGTGGAGGCTGAAGTAAGCGAGTTCTGGGCGTACTCCGCCATGGGAGATACCTGCTCCTGGTTTAGTCTTTCCACCTGTCTGTTTGCCTACAGGTGGTATCCCGAGGTCAGGCTGACATTGATGTGGAGCAGATCACAAAAGGCGCGCCATACCCGGGAAGTGAACTGAGATCCCCTCTCCATGACAATATTCTCTGGGAACACGTTTTCAAAGAGCTGCTCTGTGGTCTCAAGAGCGGTGGGGAGTGTAGGTAGCGGTACGAGCCGGCAGGCCTTGGATAATCGGTCGACCGCTACTAGTATGGCCCCTGGAGGCTGGTAGGTCCATGATGAAATCCACTGCAATATGCGACCAGGGACGTTGGGGAACGGGAAAGGGCTCCAGAAGTCCCGCAGGGTGCTGTCTCTCTGCCTTGGAGCGGGTGCACGTTGAACAGGCACCCCCAATAGCAAGGGCTCTCCCCAGCCACTGCCGGCTCGCCAGGGTACGGAACTCCACCGCGAAGGCAGAGGCAGATCGGGTCCCCTGGCGAATCTCGCACAGCTGGGTCCCTACGGCTCCACCGCGGTGGTGCGGGGTGGAAGTGCTCATGAGGTCGGGTTCGGCCGTGACAATATACAGTATATGTATATGTGTTATAAATAAGAACAATATCACTGATATAATAGCTCAATAATATCATGTGTGCATAGTAAATAATTTGTGCATAAATAATACTAATAGTAAAGCATGTTCATTATATTAGTGTGCTCAGTTTAACTGGTTGGTTTGGAGTTGTTATTAAAACTGTAATTTTCATTAAAACTGTCACACAATGACCTTTTAAATAGTACAATTAAACTTTCTTCATCATGAAGTCACTAGTTTCTGTTATAAGCACGAAGGAGGAAAGGCACCCAGGGGCTGGGTGCACCAACAGACAGCTTAAACCTGACTGTAAGCTAAATTGGTCATAACTTTCTGCAGACCGAGTCATTAAAAAATATAATAAATTATAAAATCTTTCTAATATCCCTGGCTATATATCACAGACCCCCCTATGAAGGGTTAAGATGATTAAAGATGCCATAAGTGTGTGTATTAATGTAAGTACTGAGTTTGGTGCTGTGAGTTTTGGTAGTTACTTGTACATTAATGAGTGTATAAGTTTAGGGAGGGGTGTGAGGTCTAAGATGGAGCCTGGGTGTAACTCAAGCCAGCTGTCGGGACGGATGATTTGTCTACGTCTCATCTGTCCGAGCTGCATACGGCCTTTATTGATTATGATTAAGCCTTCATCCTTTCTGCTTATTATTAATATTGATCGAAGAACAAAGAACGGAGGAGAGCCCAAAGAGAAGTCCGGAACAGAAGTGTGTGAGTGTGTGTGCAAGAGCGCAATGTGACAAACAACATGACGAAATGCAGATGGGGAGAGAGAGAGAGAGAGAGAGAGGTAGGTGGGTTGTAACTCATTAGTGAGCCCTTGTTTAGTACAACACAATCACCAAGCAACTCATTAAAACTGAAATATCTGTTGTTTAACACTTTAGCTCCACCACACATACATAACAATGTTTGTGTGTGCGTATGTATGCGTGTGTGCGTATGTATGTCGTCTGTTTCCGTGTCTGTGGCAGTGTATCAGTTGGGAATAGCGGAGACTATCATAACATGACCACTTTTCTCTCTCATTGCCCCTTTGGGACCCTCTGATCTTTTACACCCTGTTGGCTGTTTAGATCTCTCTCTACCACACACTACCACACACATACACACACACACACACACACACACACTTACATAGTCACAGTGTTTCTCTAGTTTCTCTAGGTTCCCTTCATCCTCCCAGCCAAATTCAAGCTATGAGATTTGGCTATTATAAACACCCCAAAGACACACACACATTTACACACAAACACACACATGCAAAGATGGGTAAAATAACCAACAAAATACTGCAACTGAAATATTCTTGAAAATAAAATACAGGGTTTAAATTATTATTATTATTTTTTAAATATAGTGTTTTTGAAAATACAGAAATACATTTTGTAAGGGGGGCATGAGATAAGTTGTGCCACTTCTGTTGATAATGGTAATGTTAGCTTTCTGACAGATGATCGCTAACGCTAATGCTAGATTTCCTTCACAAACCACACTGGTGGTCTGCAGTAAATCATGAAGGGTCAACAACTATACTGTCTGGTTACTGTACCACGAACATTTTTCTCCCATATATTGGCGAGAGATTAACATAGCTACAAGATCATAGCAGCTTTGCCTTCTAGCTAGCCCTTAGAGCCCAACTGGGAAGCCAGCGTCCTGCTGCGCAGGTTTTATTTAAATAATCGCCAAAAGTCAATAGTTTGTTATAGAGGAACTTGGTAAAATGTATTAGATTCCTAGCAGAAAGCATGCTTGCTAGCTAGGTAAAAGTATAATGAATAATAAAGGACATTACTGATCACGTGAAATCTCTTTATAAGTTATCAAACATCAAGTAACAACAGTAATGATTTCTGCAACATGCTGGTTAGAAATGAGTCTGTCGTCACATCGCTACGTCTCCATTTCCTCCCTGATGAGTCACTCAGGTGTTTGGAAGCTGCTGTGCTGTTCATTAGCTGTTCACAAACAGAAGGTGCTTTTGATGAGTTTTTGGTGCTGCAGAGAATTTCTAGTCATAGAGAAGCTGTGGTGCAAGTGTCTGTTCTAAAATCCATCTGAGTCACTGGAGCATTCTCCACCTGATACACTCGTACACGCACAACACACACTGCCATGGTGCCTTTGCTGTGTTGAGAATGATTCACCACCCAAATAATATCCGGTCAGAGGTGGTCTTATGGTGGTCCCTTTCCGTTGATAGCAACAGATGGGCTACAGTCAGTAATTGTAGACCTACAAAGTGACCTACAGTGGAGTCCAAAAGTCTGAGAGCACACTGAAAATCCACCACCATGTTTCACTGTTGTTTTGATTCACTGTGGTATCAATCTCTCTTCTGTTCGTCTCCTTACATAAACCCTTCTG
>JAOUQW010000010.1:1384115-1394369 GCA_028565825.1 Olivaichthys viedmensis | reverse complement strand
CTGTAGAATAAGTCTATAATGTAATGAAACGTGGAGAAGGTGAAAGGGGTGTGCAGACTTTCCGGCTTGACTGTATATTTGGGAAAGTAGCCTTTAAATCCAAGGCACGTTTTATTGAGCAAAAGTGAAGCTTCTACAGCTAATCTTATGCTTTATCTACTCTGTAAACAGAGCTAAAACAGTGGTTATAAGTAGTTGTATCACGTCAAAGGTCCTCCTCACTATCGTTTCGCCAAACGAGTTTCTCCGTCAATGGCACACACTCGTTCTGACAGTAGCCTTGAGTCAAATAGAGAAGAAACCAATGTGTATGCATGCATTGGGTTTATAAAGTGTGTGATAAATTCCACCTCTTCAGCATTCCTGACTGTCTGGATTGTACTGTGTCAGATATAAAAATGGATTTGTATTAGATTTTACAGTAGGCTCCTAAAGTCTGAATCCAAAAGCAAATACCTAATTTTATTCACATCTTTCTTATTAAAGGTAACATCATTTAAAACTAAGATAAATTAATTATTTTAACTGTTTGAGAAAGATTCTTGCTAAAACAGACAGCCACAGATGAAGAGTCCAATGAAGAGTTGCGAATGACAGCTGGAAAAAAAAAATCCATGCACCCTTCATTTTAAATTCAATTAAATTACTACAGCGAGAGCTGCTACTTATCTGTATGCATGAGTGCATCTGATGAAGCACCTGACCTTATCAGTCATGCTTATATGTGTGTTAACAGCAATCTAATCCATTTTCCTTCCTGGGGTCCTTTACCGAATGCATACATATACATATAGTAAGGTCCAAAAATCTGGGTCCACAATGAATTAGATTTTTACCCTCCATCATATATTAAAAGCCATTACCAAAGGCGAACCCTCAGGGCCGTCTAGGCTTTCAGAGAAAGGCCTGTTAAGGCCTGTTAAGTTTTGGTTGGAAACGATTTTAGGTTATAACCTTGATTTGCGCAATCACGCATTTTACGTACAGCCAATCGCCTGTTGAAAGCTTGAGATATAAGATTCAGAGAGTAGTTCAATTAACTTAGATAGCCATGTTCACGTGTGTCTAATGAAGCCTCAACGTGGTTTTAAATTTTAAAAATTCTTTGCGATAATAAAGATCTGTCACTTAATACGCTTTTACCAAGGGTAGACGTATATACTCTTGACTACGGTTTAATTCTAACTGTGTGGGTGTGTCATATCACATAATGATTGGCAGTGGCGTCTCCCCGGCAACATAAACAACTCATGGAAAATGCTCGACAAAGTGGAACGTATCCGCAGCGCTTTTGCCTACTGTGACACTGACACAGAGCGGCAGCCTTTTACAGCATTAGGAAAAGACGTCTTGGGCGACTGTTGACGATCGCAATTATCTTGTTGTTGTCCAGACTGTTAACTCCAGTTCCTGATTTTGTACATGGTTCCCTGATGTCACCTACTATAATCCCGCCCAACCGGCAAGAAGAAAACGGCAGAAAAAAAAATCTGAAATCTTTCAACTGAAAAGAACAATATCATTCTTTCTTTTGCAGTTGATGGTAAATTTACCACACAAGCTGTAGATAATAGTAGCTAATTATGAAAATAAGTTGACACGGGCTTTAAAACAGCTCTTTAAAAAATGCTCTAAATCTATCAAAGTGATGGAATGGCTGAGAGAGTCGTGCCGGATTTGCTTGCGGATTTGCCGTAGACGGAGAAAAAATGGAGGTAATTAAGATTTGCTGATTAGCACTCATTGGTAAATCATATTGCTTTTTAACACTCCTTAATAGCGTGAAGCCCATTTTACACCAGAATTAACAGAAAACGCTCTGCTACTCTTTTTAGTTTACATTGGGCGTGACTCATATGCGTCATGTAGGAATCCATGGAGCATTGATTCATTGATTCATGAAAAAATCATGGGCAATTAAATGTGTGTGAAAATATGTGAAAATATCTGGATTGATTGTCAGATTAATATAAACATTCCTTACCACTGTATACTAACAAATAAAGTTTATTAGCCCAATGAGATCTTCACCCCTATGCTCAGTGGAACTGTCAGAACTAATTTTACTGTTTAAATACTATTTGGATTTTTGTAGTATGAATGCATTTAAAGGCAGAAATCCACATTTAAATGTTTAAGATGCCATGTCCTACTTTTGGTCGCCTTACAAAAATCTGTTGAATCTGTTGAAAACATTTCTGCCAAATAACCCTTGTTGCTTGACGCATTGAAATAGGTCTGTCACATGCACGGGACCGCACGCGGCGGTTTCCACGGTGATGCTGGCTGCATGTGATCTCCGAACTCTGTTGTGTTAGCTGTCTGATTGTGTTAATTATTACCAGCTGTTCCTTGTTTGTGTTCCCTTTAAGTATCCCCGTGTTTCTGTCTCAAGTTGTCTTCTGTTGTGTTTTATGTCGCGAGTGTGTGGCTCTGTGTAGGCTTTAAATAAATGTTTGATGTCTGAAAGCGGCTTTGCACCTGTGTCCTGCCTCTCCCACTACATCGTGACAGTGTGTTGTCCAGACAGACAACTCAAATCGGATTTTTTGGCATGTCCAGCAATTAGCAGGAAAGATTTTCTGCAGTCGGGAAACAAAAAAGAAAAACCCGGGAGCGACAAAGACCTGTCTCCATTCTTCCGTTTAAAAACTCAGTTTTTGTTTCTGTTTTCTGCACCGAATACGTTCAGAACCGTGACTGGACATAGCCAATATCTAAAACATAATACACATCGAAATTCCCATGTTAGTAGGTAGCCAAAGGCCGTTGCACACAGGCTGAATAATTGAAAGGCAAACAATTCGTACTTCTACAAATTCTGAATAAACATGCGCTACACTATGGCTTGCACACCGAAAACAAAATATTTTGTTATGAAATTTTTTTTCCAGATGCGTTAACTTACTGACCAATTAAAAAACAGGTCATGATCACACAATCTTCATTTAAAGACGGGGTCTAAAGTTCCTTGTAGTTTGTACATTGTCTTCTAATGTGGGGTGTTGGGATTTTCAACAGTGATTAGATTGCTGTAAATATTTCTGCAACCGGTCAAGTTTAAGTTCTTGAATGAGAATTCTCCACACTTTCTTCTGTATTCCAATATCGGATGGGTCCAATGACAGCATTTTCTTATCCTCTGACTTTTCTAATAGTAAAACAACTGAAAAGTCGTTTTTTGGAACAACTGCTTGGTATTTTCAATGATGTAAAATTAATTATTCTTTTACCATGAACAAGGGGGCTTTTTTATCAGATGACGGACACCCTTGCACATCTAATCAAAGAATTAAAGAATAAAAGCAACCGTTTTGGTGTGCAAAGGCCTTGACTTTCATCTGTCAGGTGCTATTCAGCACACCTGCGTTCTTCTGTTAGGGCTGAAACAAAACTTTTCGCAGGGCTATAGATCTTCAGGATTGGAACTGGGCACCCAGGTTCTAGATCAGGGGTTCTTGAATGCCACTGCTGATGACTCACTGTTTTGTGTTTTTGCTGCTCTAGCACACGAAACTCAATTTATAATCCAGGTAATTATCTAGACCTTCATGAGCTGAATCAGGTGTGTTAGGAGCAGGGAAACCTGTGCAGGCCAGTCGGTCCTCAGAACTGGAGTTGAATTTTTTTAAGGAAGTAACTCCAGCGTACTTAAGGAATAGACTAAGTTTAGAGGTTGGGAAAAATTCTGGTGTGATGCACAAAGTTTTGTGAGAATGCTTAAGACAGATTCATCAGTTGTCCAAGCAAAGAGCTTTTAAAGCTGTATGAGGTGAAACCAGTTGATGTTCAGAAATCTTCCAACCTTGGCATTTTAGCTAATGCGGTGGCTAAGACAACTGGCGCTGGCTTCATTGTGGAAAGCTTATTAAAATGGCAGTAAAACACAAATCAAAAGCAGTGCAGCATCAGACAATCGAGCGCCTTTAGTCAGCATTTCAGAGAGAACATAAACACACACAAAGGCTGAATTCCCAGTGTTGTCAGGTGTAGGCTATGATAATTATAGTAGGCTATTGGGACAATAATTTTGTCCTTTGTATGATGTATGATCAATAGTTTTAATAAAATAATCGTACATCACTGTCAGAAAAAAAGTACCGTACAGGTACTTCCCCAGGTACAACAGTGGTCATTAAGGTCCAATTATGTACCTTAATGATGTTCCTCTACAAATACTTTCCTCTAACTAAAGGTACAAAAAGCGTACCTTTGAGAGTACAATAGTTTTCTTTACCTCAAAAACCCAGGTTAGTAAAAATATTTAGTGATCCAAAATGTACGCAATTTTTTTCCTGTTTTCATACTTACATTATTTTAGATTGAGAGTGAATTTGTGGGTGTGATCTGGAGAACCTGATCACATGAGGAATACTGCGATGTGGTTGAATTGTATACAATTTCATACAAATGAACGCTAACCCTGCCCAGAACCCTAAACTTAACCTTCGTAACTTTTCATACAAATTCAGTTGTGCTAATTGTTAAGAATTTGCATGCGTGAGACCATGTTGGAATCTCACATAAGTGAAGTGGGGCCATTGAATTACCACTAAATCACAGCTTATTATACCACAAAGTCACCATCACAAACCACCAGACATTGTAGTCCACCATTGGACCCCATTAAAAAAACAGTCGCAGGTCACCTATTAAACCATTAGGACCCATTTATATATATTATGATATCAACCCATATGAAAAACAAATTACTAACCAACCACAAAACCAAACATGTTCTTAATGGAATATTTGCCAGTTCTATCTAGACAACCTTGAATGTTTTATATCAGAGCTTTTTTTATTTCCTTTTTTTATATCAAACCTGATCTCATGAACAATCTCAGGTACGAATTTGAACGAGAGAGGGCAATGGGATTGGATTTCGTTCGATATCATACAAATGAAGTTGTAAGAAAAGGTACAAATGCTAACCCCACCCCTAACCCTAACCCTAAGTATTAAACCCGTGCCCCCAGTAGCTACTAGTTGATGTCACGGTGCGTCACTTGCGTCTAAGGCCAATCACAAACTTTTAAGTAAAATGCTCTAGTAACGGAACATTACTTTTAGAGATAATAGAGTTTAAGATCATGTTTTTGTTAAATTTTTCATGAAATTAGCTGGAGTTGCTCTTTAACCTCCGTACTTTTTCATACAAATTGAGTCATGGGAATTGTTACCAATTTAAAAGTGTTGGATCTGGAATCAGTATAATCATTCACCAGTGCAGTACACCACTAAACAATAGCCTAATTATTGTGAAAAACTGTCCAATCAAATCTCTAGCTACCTTGATCTAGCTAAGTAGCGTTGCCTTAGCTACTACTTGGTAGCTAGCCTAGTAAGTTAGTCAGCAAAGGAACCGACACACTAAAGTTGGTTTGGGCTAAAATGTGCTTGTGTTTGGAGTCTATGCACTTTTTTATTTCAAAACATCGCGTCGCGCCTTTCGCTCCGCTGCGTCTGTCTCTTCATCTGTATTTCCCTCCTGCTGTGTTTATTTCCCTCCGCCAGCGAGCCCAAAACGGCCCCGAAAAAGAGCAGCGATTTGCCAGCGTTAGCCGCATTTAATGCTTATTTCATCATCTCCAGGGAAAATAACGTTTGAAGAAGAAAAAAAAAGAACCAAACCAACTGGTGTGTGGTAGAAATTTAATTAGGCGGAATCTGTCTCTTTTGACTCTCTCGCTTTATTTCTGTACATGTGTGTGTGTCTATGTGTGTGTCCGGGAGAGAGAAAGAGGCGCTTGTATAATGACTAGATTTGAGACATAGACAGGGAAAAGGATTCAATTACTGCGGCCTGTTCTCACTCACACCCCCTGGCGATACAGCATCACCCCATTTAAAACACACACACACACACACACACACACACACACACACACACACAGTACTCAGTACACATTACTCACAGCTCAGTAATACTGCAGTAAATGTAATATATGACTGAGTGTCGGACAGCCAGAGAAAATAAAACATTTTTTTTTTAAAAAGGCACACTAATAATCTGAGCGATCAATAGTCAAAGCCCAGTGGAAGAAGGAAGAAGATCGGCGTATCGGAAAGCGATCTGGGGGCTTTTTTTGTAATTATTATTATTTATACAGATCTTTCACCATGGGACTGTGCCTGACTCCACGTGAATATGACCATCGATCGCGTGGATTTCTCTGCAGGGCCACCATTTCTCATATCACACCACTTTTCTGTCTCTCTCGTTTGTTTTTTCTTTCTCTTTCTCTGCCTCATGCAGACTCACCCGACTCACACGTACACACAGGCTTGCTATCTCTTCAGTGTTTTCACTTTGATGGCCATCATGCCATGCATCTGGCTCGCTCTGTCTCCTTCCTGTAGCCTTTATCTTTCTACTGCATACTGTTTTTCAGTCTGCATTGCATATTTTATTCACTCATAACTTCCACTGCATTTTCTATAAGATAAGGCAACAAAACAGCGCTTTCAAACTGCCTCAGAAATGAGAGTCGTTTACCTTAAGAGCTACACACACACACACACACGTACCAGCCATTTAACCCAAACCATCGGCAGATGCAGTTTATCAATAACCATCTAGCAGGTCTGACAGCTCAACACCGGCCGTCTGTCAACCTGCTATTGCCCTCATCACCCTCACAGTGACACACACACCCAGACTTACATGGGGAGAGAGAGAGAGAGAGAGACAGAGAGAGAGAGAGAGAGATAGAGAGAGAGAGAGAGGGGTAAGATGGGAGCTCTTTCAGACTAGAGGTCAGCCTTGCTATTATTATGATTTCAGTGTCATTATCTGTCATTGTCACAATATCACTAATGTCTGTACAGACCGAGTATATCTGCGTAATTCGCCTTACACACTCTAAAAGTGCTAAATTCAGACGTGGAGGTGGAGAGGAGACGGAAAAGAGCCAGACAGAGCAAACAATGTGACAATGAAACAGCAAGAAAGAAAAAACAAGGAAGGCAAGAGAAAATATCGTAAAAAAAAAAAAGAATATAGTTGCCAGTTTATCATGTACCATCTGTTACTATACTATACTTGTCAGACCCCATCCAACAATGGAAAGGGGCCACCATAGGATCATTATTGACCAGATGTTATTTAGGTGATGGACCAATCTCAGTACAGCAGTGACATTGACATGGTAGTGTGTGTGGTGCTGGTATGAGTGCATTAGGTGCAGCAGTGTTGCTGAGATTTTTACACCTCAATATCACTGCTGGGTTAATAAACAGTCCTCCTACCAAAAATATTCAGCCTGCCGTGGTGCTGTGATCAGAAGCTTACACTGATGAAGGCGAGACAATTACTGGACAATTATATAGGCCTGAAAGGCTGTGCTCAACAAGTGGACTCCAGCTGTCATGGATTCCATAAACCCTTGTGGGTAGTCAAGAAGAACCCCCTCAGGAACCCTTTACTAAGAGTGTAGTCTCAAAGTGTACACCTACAAGGGGCATATCAAGGTAGGTGTGACTTATAAAGTGGCCAGTAAGTGTACACAGTGTTTAAAATGGCTGAGAATGGTCCACCACCCAAATAATATCTGGTTAGCGGTGGTCCAATGGTGGTCCCCTTCCACTGATGGACAGGATAGAGGGGGGCTGACACATTGTGCATAGCAATAGATGGACTATAGTCAGTAATTGTTTACCAACAAAGTGACCTATATGGTAAGTGTACCTGATAAACTGGTAACAGAAAGGATAAACATTTAAGGGAGACAGGGCGGGCTGAAATGAAGACATCTTGCAGGAAAGAGGCAGGTGTGAGGCGTGATTGAGGTAGGTGGAAAGATCTAAACAAAGTATGCAGAGGAGAAGAAACATAATGGAGAAAAAAGGAAATCTTGGTCGGGGGGATTGAGGCAAAATAAAAAGAATGTTAATAGAGTGCATTTGAAGAAGGCAAGAATTTGAAAGGCGATAAGAAGGCGAGACAAGATGAAGCAAATCCACGGAGCACGTCCTTGAGTGAGAGACATTTATGAATTATTCACCAGAATTTGCTGTACATCAGCTGGTATCGACCCCTTAATCCCCTCCAACCCTGCACTTTGCTCTCAGAACTCAAATACACTTTGAAAGTGTGTGAGGTGTTTTGCGTGTAGAGTATTGTGTGTGTATGAGAACTAGTGGATGATTGTCAGTGTATATGAGTGCGCCGTGTCGGAGAGCTGAGAGTTCTAAGAGCGAGTGAGCAATCTATATAAGCACTAAAGTTGCATGAGTTTACATTGACGCATATAATATCAGAAGGAGAAGAGAGAGTCAGAGGGAAGCAAAAAAAGAAAGAAAAGTTATGGAATATATAAGATCACACAAGCACATGCAGACAGATTGATGGGGCTCATGTGAGAGAAGGGATTTGTAAGACATTTTATTCCAGCCTGTCTGATTGACACTGCTTTCTTCTGAGAGTGCTTCAGAGCGGCCCGTGTCTCACGGTGGATCCTTCGGGAGCAGGTACTAGGGGAGAGCCGTGTTTCTCCAGTCACTCCGCTAAATCACTTCCATGTGCGCTTCCTCCACCACTGCACACACTGACTGTGGAAAGTCCTGATGAAACTCAACCTCCACTCAGGGACACGCTTCAGTTATTACCTTTAGCTGCGACGCAATTCTCTGCAGCGTGTTCGTCTTCGGAGGACATTTTTCTTTTCACTCTGGAAATAGGTCCATTTGAAACAAAAGCTGCATCTTAGCTGCATGCTCCTCCATCATTTGCTACAGACAGTTGGGTGAAGTAAAGTAATAAATAGCTCATGTACAGTACGTATTATTTGACCAAGAATTTATATGCCAAGTACAATTGTTTTAGGTAGGTCTATTTTTACATTCCAATAATTTTCTAGCAGCTTGTGGCAATTTAAACATTTCAAACATTAAATAGGGTACTTTTAGGGTGTTTTTTTCCCACTGCACATTCAAAAACAAGAACCCTCTCAAACAAGACACAAAAGAATGTGGGGTTCTGGTTCATTTTCCACCAACTTGAGAGGAACTGGAATGGTCCCAGTGATGACAATAAAAACAGTAAAAAGAACCTGCATCATCATTATGGCACCAACGTCCAACATGAACCAAGCAAATACATCAGCAGCTGCTTAATAACCTAAAAATGCAGGCAAAGTATTTGGAACCTGATATCATTTTTGGAACCTAATTGAGTAAGCAAGGTTGAGATGGATGAATGTAATTGGATTTCATACCACTGATGTTGTAAGAAAAGGTACAACCACTATCCCTGCCCCTAACCATAACCTTTGTGTGTTTAGTCATACAAATTGAGTCATGTGAATTGTTAAAAATTTCCAAGCCTGAGACCTTTTTTAATTTTTTTATTTGAGTGTTGATTCTAGAATTGTAATCCTGATTATAGAATTGGAATTGTTTTTTATAAGTGATGACCAGAGCCTGTCTGTTTCTCTATCAAATGCTTTGATTAATACAAAATATCATCATTATTAACATTCTAAAATGCATCATTAATAACACTTTCAGGTAACTGATGTTACAGCCACAGCTGTTATATTTGCACTCCTGAAAGGGCTAAATAGTTCATTTTCATCTGACTTGATGTCATTACGCTGCCATTCTTCAGCAAACTTCCACTTTCCAATTAGCGAACCTTGTGCAGCATCTGTCAGACAATGGCTCCTGTGACTGGCTTCTGTCATCATCATTAAGCAAGGTGTTATATCATAATTAATGTTTCTTATGAGCTAGCATCAAAGTAGTTAAAAGCACTTTTTGAAAGTAGTTTTAGTGTGACTAGTTACTTTTCCCTCCATATGTTTTGCTCTGAAGCATGATATCCTTCAGACGAAAGGGTTCAGTTGCTCAGTTAAGTAGCTTTTTGGCTTGGCTTTCCCAACACTGATCACTTCTTATCAGTCATCACCCTTTGCTTGCAGGAAGAAGCACTGCCTAATTAGTTTGAAGTTGGGGTGTGTAAGATGATACCAGATGTATTAGAGTAACTGCAAATAAGAGATACCAAATTACTGCAAGCACAGTTGACTCTTGGAGGAATAGTTCAACTAAAAGTGAAACTTAACACTATTTTACTGTTACCCAAAAACAGCCAAGACATGTTTTGTGTCTGAAGTTTGCTTTATTAGAATTGTACTGGAGCTACAAGGCTAATGTTGCTAACAAGTATGGGACACTTATAGCTACCAGTTTAGCATCATGCAAACTGCATCCCTAAATCATCACACACTCTTTCTCTTTGGTATCACTCCA